>APFE031161484.1:425969-510368 GCA_000404065.3 Pinus taeda | reverse complement strand
GAAACCCAAAGATTATTGTAAGTGACAGAGATCCCATTTTCACTGGAAATTTTTGGACAGAATTATTTTCTTGTCTTGGTACTCAGTTAGCTCATAGCTCATCTTATCATCCTCAATCTGATGGGAAAACTGAGATAGTAACAAATGTTTGGAAGGATATCTTCGTTGCTTTGTATCTGATAAACAAACACAATGGGTCAAATGGTTGCCTCTGGCTGAATGGTGGTATAGAACTTCCTTCCATACAGCAACAAAAATTACCCCATTTATGGCACTTTATGGGTATGTGTTGGATACCTATACCAATAGGTTTCATTTTTCATGATTGGCAAATTCAAGTGCCAAATATGATCTACTTTGTTGCTACAAAGATTCCATATTTTCAAGGCAAGACAAGATGTGTACATGACTTCATGCCTATTAAAGTTTTGATGGATGATCCAACAGTCCAATCTGGATCATGTCATGTTTTCAATTTTTCTTGTAGATTAGAGAAAGAAATCTGTCCAAACTGGTTAATCTTGGCAGATCAGTAGTTAGGCAGAGAAACTAAGGTTCCCAACTGTTTAATCTGGGGCCTTGGAAGAAATAAGGGTAGTGCTAGATAGGAAATGAAACAAAAAATCCAATGGGAAAGAAAAGGCACATAAGGGGTTTGCAAGTCCAAGTGCACCCTCCAAGAAGAAACAAAAAATGCTAGGAAAACTAGTTGGGGCAGGTAGATGAGGTTGCAGAAGTGGTGTTCCTTCCAAGCTGAACTTTGCTAACCAAGTACAAGGAAAACAACACAGTGGAGCATGTCTAACTTCCCTTTTTCCCTTTGTTTACCACTCGTTACTAACATCCCTTCACAAGATGTGTTCATAAGAGAGATTCAAGGTTTTATGTGGATTCTTATGCCTTCAAAAGCCACATTTCTTGTGCAAAAATCTTTTCATTTTGATCTACTCTTCAAACTAAGTTGTTTCCAAGAAAACTTAGTAGTATTACTCCTCATTCACCTTTCTCCCCCCATATTAACCTCTAACTCTATTATCTAGCTACCTATGCTTCACTTTCCCTACTATTATAACACCATGGTGTAAACCCTAAACAATGTATAAATATCCCCTCCTTGGCATTATAGCCATATGTTTTCTATACTAGGGCATTGGATTAACACCTGGTTAAAGTTCAAGAACCCAAGCCTAGCCCCTTTTCTCCATCAGAGCCTATCTACACAGCCAACTCTCCATTTTGCCTAAAAACCCTTGAAAAAGAACCTTTTTTTTTTGCACCCTTTTACCCACTAAAAGGAAAAAATATGATGAAATCCACTTTCCCCGCCTTATCCTAAGGTCGGGAGCCATTATGCACCTTTTTCATGAAATTTTATTAAACCCCGCCCATCCTAAGCTTTTGTCCTTCGTACGTTTTATGTGGAAAATTTCATCAAAACCTTTATTTTTGCCTTTTTCTAAAGTTGTCGGGTATATTTGATTTTACAAAGAAAACATTCAAAAAACTATTGAAATTGGTTGAAAGCCCGAAGGGTCCCGCCAGGCGCAATTACCAATGAATATTATTATTTTAAGCCGCCCGTTGACCATATCCTCCGTGCAGATCCCTGCCCGATAGCCGTCAGATCAAGCCTTTAAATCAACGGTCGTCGTGGATTTCAGAGGGGCCCCGACGTCCAACAGATATCGTCCGATATCTGTCAGATGATGATGTCACGCGAATCCATGCGTCGCCCCCATGTTCCATCGGAGCCCCCTCTGACAGATTCCTTGCCGTATAGGAGGGGGCCCGATATGATGCCATATATCCGCCTATGTCACCATCCCTTCTGTCGCTTATGTCAGCGCCACGACCGCGCGCCCTGTCCACCATTCATCCACATGGCCGCCACCTCACCGCCCCCGTGGACCGGTCTTAGGCCGCCACGTCACCTAATGACGTCCTGCTGACGTCATCCAACCCGGACCCACTTGCTGACGTCATTAAAAAAAGCACGCCAATAAGCCAAAAAGCCATATTTTGCCAAATTTACGTGTTTTTCGCACTTTTTTATAAAAAAACTTATGCACTCTCTGCATGCGCCTTACGACAAAGAATTCGCCAACCGAGTCAAGACCAACCACAGAGCTTCAGAACGTGTACCCAACTGCTGTTCCAACCCAAGCAATCCATTAAACAGTATTTGCCCGTAAAACCTCCCTGCAAACCTGGTTTTTCTCTGTAAATTCTAAAAACACCTGAACACAGAAAAAGCTTAAAAATTCAACATAAAACCACACATACCCAGCTCCCTCTTGAAGAATTGATGGTCGAAATTCACTAGCAGAGCCATTTCAAACTAAATTTTCAGTAAAAACCCTTTTCCCGTTCGCGCAGCCATGAACCGGAATCCATAACCTACTTTCAATTATCAAGAGAGGTCTACTAAACACGGTAAATAGCCTTCTCAAAAAGCCAAACAGTATCCCAATTACTGTAGACCTACCCGGCTACCCTGCATTCCTCAAAATCTTCCTGCCTCAGGTAGTACCTTTCTTATTTGTCAAGCAGCATCCAAACAAACATGGACACTCCAACGGCACCAATAGCCCTCAATGTTGCTCCCCTGAATGCCCCCGAGAGAGAGCTGGAGTGGCAGGATTTGGCAGACCTAGACTACCAAATCTCAGAGGACTGCCCATCTAAATGCAAGTTCCACATTCATCTATTAAACGAGCTCAAAGCCAGACATAAAGATGGGACAGACATTCTAGGCATTTGGGAGTCCTCCCTCCCAATTTTCAAGCTCCCCCAGGTCAACCAGTTCCCTGACCTGATTCACCTATGCGCTGTCTCTATGACCCCATGCAGAGGGCTGTGCTTGACCCTAAAGGTGCAGTAGTATTCTACATAACCCCTGAGGCCATCAGGGAAATGCTCCAGTTCAAGACCCAGAAGAAATTGGTCCCCTTGTCCCTACTAGACTTAATCAACCAAGGAGCCAAGATATTAACAGAAGCACAGATCCTGAAGCTAAATCAACTATTCATCACAAAATCTGACACAGTGCTGCACCCTCCCATTTTTGATGGCTACCTCAATCAACTGGGTATAGACCTGGCATACATGATTAGCTCAGTTTTGGGGTACAAGTCACTAGAGTTTATTGAGGAAACTGTACTAGTGATGATGAAAATGTTTTCCCCCGGCAAGACTCCTATCTGTTATGATTATGCTACATACATCTCAGACAAGATGCACGAGCAATTTTTAAACTTGTCCAAAGAGAAGGTGTTCAGATACACCTCCTACATTTACCACCTCATCCTGTACTACCAACATGAGAAGTTCTCCTTTGAGATCAAGAGAACTGATGCAGCAGGCAATCCAAGGTCAGTGGTGTACTGGACCTCAGTCTTTCACCTCAGCACATACTCTCCATACACATACTCTGAGTTCATAGACCTCTTCATCCATCCAGCCATGTCTTTATTCTTAACCTCACCCCCTCCAAGACTGACTGATGAGATGCAGAGGATTCTGCAGCTATCCAGTGCATACAACATAGGGGATTGGTACTTTTACCAACACTATACTGTGATCAGAATATATGGGTGTGAGTTGTGCCCATACAGATTGAACAGGTATGTGCCTATGAGACTGTTTGCCTTAGAATATTTCAGGCAATTTGGCAATGCCGATATGGTGCACTTTGCAGGCAGGGGCAAGAAGGCACAGCTTAAAGTAAGAAATCAACTGGGCTACTTCGTCTTAAACAAAAGAGAAGGCTGGAAAGATGTTGATAGGAGACTAGAAGGCCTTGGCCTAAAACAAAGCTTCCTTTGGAAGCCCTATGACCCTAACATGTCCATATCCTTGAGAAGGCAGAAATACAAGCTCTCCAGCTATGAACATGTGATCATGCCCTACATTCAAAGACATGCCAACCAACAAAAATGGAGAAGGAACACACTAGAAGAACCAGTTACTTAGGAAGAATTAGTTGAAAGGGCCAGAAGGAATTTATTAAAAATGGCTGACTTAGAATCTCCTTCTCAGGTACTTACTCTGCCAAAGCCTCAAGAAGGAGCAGCTGCTTCATCTTCTACAACACATCAAGGGGCAGTGCAAACCACAGACCAAGATCAAAGCAAGGGCAAGGAAAAGGTTATGGAAGAGCAGCAACCCCAACAGGAACAGCAGCAAAAAGACCAACAGGGTCAGGGGAAACAAACAGCAGAGGCCCCAATGGCCACCCAAGAACAGACAACACCAATGGCACCTCCAAGGCAGGATTCTACGGTTGACTCCTCCGCCTTCCAAACCCCTCAAAGGGAGGACGTAAGCAGAAAAAGAGAAAGGGAGACTCCCCTTACCACATTGCTAGAGAAGAGACAAAGGTTAAATCCCTTCTCAGAAGAGGAAATGCCAACCATGGAAGCCTCAGCCAGCTCCTTGCAACAGGAGCAAGACAGGGCAGCATTAGGAGAAGTAAGCTCCTCAGGACAAAAGAAGGGAGGAGAAACAAGCATTAAACAGCAGTTCAAAGATATCAAGAGAAGGAGTGAACCAATAAATATTCAACTCTACAATCACCTGCTGAACATGGCTCTTATGAACCAACAAAGTCTCATGTCTGCCTTTGATACACAAGAGGGGAAAATGGTCATGAGCCACTTCACACCAACAGTGCAGCAACCACAATCAGCTGCAGACTATATCAGGACCAATTTGGAGGTCCTAGCAAAAGACATCCACCCAATGGATCAAATTGAGCTCCATAAACAGACGGGTGAGATGGTCTATGCCACATTGGCTGACAAGACCCTGGTCAACTACAGGCTGCAAAATAGCATGAACAATATTGCTGCACAGCTTGAGTTGGAAAGGGCTTCCTCTCAAGCTAAGGATAACAGGATCAAAGCACTGGAAGAAATCATAATAGAGTTTGGGCATGATCCCAAAGATGTCAAGGCTGTGCAAGAATTCCTCAGGCTAAGGGATGCTGATATGGCAGCAATGAAAAAGAAATTAAAAATCCCACCAACTCTTCACCCACAAACAGAAGAGGTTGCCTAGCAGAGGCAAGAAAAGGATGCAGCTTCTCTACTAATGACATTATACAAAGAGCTCATCCAAACTCAAGAAAAGCTGCAGGAGTCAGAAGCCACATTAGAAGCAGCATTGCAGCAAAAGGAGGTAGGGCAAACCTCACAGCCACCTCCAGAAACAATAAACCTTGAGGAAACCCCTCAAGACACTGCCCCTCCCAGCCAACAAGTACAGCAAGCAGCCCCAGACACTTCAACACCAACTACCTCAGCACCAACAACAGAGCAGGCTGAAAGCTTTGACATGCAGAAGCTGAGGAAAGAAATTCAGGTCCTGGAGTCCCAAATGTCTGAGCTGAGCCAAGCCCAGGACAATCTGGCAAAAATAAATGAAAAATATGACAAATCAAAACAGAATGTGGCTGAGAGAGAGAGGGAGGTAAAGGCCCTCAAGAAAAGAATTGCTGAGCTAGAAAAGGAGCTCACGCTGGACAAAGTTACATCAGAGCTTAAAAGAGTCATCTGGGGCAATATTGGCCAGTCTATAACAGACCAGTGGGAGTATATTGAGGCCATATATGAGCAAATAGCACTCATTGGAAGAGCACGCAAAGAAATACAAAGGGCAAGGGCATCTCTAGGCAGTATGCCTGAGATTTCCACCAGGATGATAGACGTGCTAAACTACAGGACAAGCTCCCAATTGATAAAGATGGGGATTGGAAACAGGACAAAGACCATCTCCCTAATCAGAAGAGTCCTGACATTAAGAAACCTGATTCAGACCCTGGAAAGAAGAACCCAGGACATGCAAGCAGATATTAATAAATTTCAGAACAGGTTTATGGCTTTACAGAACAGGGGGCTTCCTAGCCCATTGGATCCATCAGGAAAGTTACTCTCCCATGAGAAGTATGCCAAGAGAGTAAACAATTTTGCAGCAACTCAGATTTCAGAGGCAGCCAGTGCATCAACAGAAGCAGGACCAGTAACAGGGCAAATCCTCTTTGATAGAGTAGATAATCTATTTTTTATTAGGAATGAAATTACACATTTATTTGATGAGCCCCCTCATTTTTATAAATATACAGAGGCTGATGAGACCATGGGGTCAATTTTGAAACATCAGTTGCCTTCGTCAGAGGTATGGGAAGAATTGATACGATTACTGTTAAACCAAAGTCAGTAATTGTGATTTTGCCTTTGAAAATATTTTGAACCTCATACACAACAGGACAAAGACACATCAGCAGGTATGCAGACAAAGGCTGAGCCAACTCAGCACAGGTACTCGGCCACAACAGCAGCATCAGCAGTCACAGGTGACAGGGCCGAGAAGACACAGGAAGTTACAGTTGCACAGACACGTCATTCAGCAGTTATATCAAAGCGCTCAACCGACTCCGTGAGCCCCAAAGGTCAAAATTGTTCTGACAGGAGTTAAGAGCCTTTATAGTTCATTAAAGATTGTAATAACTTCTCATCTGCAAGCCCTGTACGAGTGAAAGAAGATATTTTTCCTCTCAGATGACTCAATGCCTGAGATATTTTGTAATAGACTTCTACATATTCCCCCTCGCATTTGTTAGCAGGGGTTGGACTCTGGATGTAAGAAATCTCTTGATATCTATTGTGTTCCTCTTCTATTGTAAATCTTCAGACAGCTAATACAAAGGATGATGGGATTTCCAAAGCGTTGTGTCTCTTGATGTCTTGCTGGTGTATGGCTGAATATTGCAGGATTCCTGCGTGTTTCATGGCTCAATAAGTTTTCTTGTTACTCACTGTTATATGTTTGTTATCTTTCATATATCATTCATGTTTTCCATATATTAAATATCTAAATAGCAAGGAAAAAGAATAGTCTCAGGATTTAATCACAGATTACCCTGAGCTCAATCTAAGCTATTATAAATGTTTTCTTCGGTTATGGTAATGAAAGTGTAATTCTTAAATGCTACCTTTCACACTATATCATCACAATGATCTATTGTTTCAGGAATTCAGGTATTGCTCCTAAGTAATAGGTCCCTCTCTCACATCCCAGCTCAGTGAAGAATTCTTAACTACTCTTCCCTGGTTAATTCACACTTCACCCTCACAATTTACAGTTTGTTTTATGAAATATATAAAGGCCCTATAATTCCAGCTACACTAAACCAGGATCTCAAGGAAACAACAGCTACAGACCCCATTGCCCAATGGATTAATTCATCTGCAGAGAAACACTTCAAAACTATCAGAAAACATCCTCCCAACCAAACATAAAAAATAAACAAACCCTTATTTCATAACTAGCTAAAACTCCATTAAAACAATGACAAACCTTACAGAGAGAGCCCTCTCTGATTACAGCTAGGCTAGAGGCTGTAGTCCAAAGATTGGTTAGTGGTTACCCCGGCCGTATTCCCTTGGGAGTCGTAGGGAACAACCTAGGAGTTAACATAATGGCGACTCCACTGGGGACTTCAGGATTTAGATCATACTGTATGTTTGCCAAAATTACACTTAGAATCTGAATATCAGTTAGGAAGCCTTTAAAGCCATTTCTGTACCAACACTCACAGCCTCAAGGAAGAGCTGATTCAGATATCCTTTATACTCATTTCGGAGACAGACACACCCTCCCAAAAATCCTGACCAATCCTTGCTGTACAAAATTTTCCTAAAAAACTCAAAAAGACTCGCTCAGAAGCTGGCTCCCAAGAAGAACCTTCGATACACTAGGGCTAATCCTGACCCAAACCCTCCTACTACCTTTGAGAATCCTAATACAATCTCCAAACTCATTAAGAAGCAGCAAGGGCCAGAAAATCTTGCTGACCTTAGTCCAGAGACACTTCACCCCAACCCCATCTCCACTCCAATAAAGGTACTTCTTCGTTCCACCCCTAATTCTCCTAGTTCTCCATCCACATCTAAAAACCCTTCACCCACCTCCTCATCCCCTACACATACTCCCTTGATCAGTACTATAGGATCTACTATACCTGTTACCCCTGTGGTACCCGTGGTTCCTCTTGTCCCAGTTGTCTTTGTCAATCAACCAAACCCTGTGAATATGGCTATGAGATATGCACCTCTACAATTACCTGCTAACCCTGCAGCTCTACCTCAGGATTATCAAGCCAAAGTCTCATATTTTGTCTCCACTGGCCCTTACACTGCCATTCAACATGCTAAGAGAATGCAGGATCATTTTTAAAATTATGAAATAGATGATGAGACTGTGAGGATGAGAATTTTTGTCCAAATCTTAGCAGGTAATGTTCGAACTTGGTTCAGATCACTTCCTGCAAATACCATCAAAACCCCTGATGAGCTCTACCAATCCTTCACAAATAGATGGGAGAAAAAGAAGGATCCCCTACATATACTTGCTGAATATGACATGATTAAGAGAGGTCCTCAAGAGACAGTGTTGGAGTACTGTGCCAGGTTTAATAATGTATATAATGCAATACCCCAAAACCTAAGACCTCCCCCTGATTTGGCCTTATACAAATTCCCTGATGGATTTGACCCTGATATGGCTTACCAATTGAAAGAGAGAGCCCCCCAAACCCTTGAAGAAGCTCAGAAGGTTGCTGTCACAGTTGAGGCAAACCTGATTGCTAAGAGGAACAGGGCTAGATTAGAAAAGAGAGTTGCCTTTAAAGAGGAACCCTCAGCCTTTGACCAGAAATTAGATGCAATAATTTCTGGTATGAAGATGTTGGGTGACAGGGTAGAATCTATGGAGAGGAAGGCTTCATGGGAAGCACCACTAAACAACTCCAACAGGAATCCTAACTTTAGGAGGAATCAGAACCCTAATATGGGTAAGGCTAATAATGATCCAGAAATAAGACCTCCATTCCAAGAAAACTATGCTGAAACATCAACATCAGAGGAGCAAGTAGATGATACCCATATCCACCTAATGGGTCTTGATGATGAAGACCAAGTCTTCCTAAGTCAAGAAGATCATGATGAAGAAGACAGTAAACAATTCCAAACGAAGTCTGGGGAATCATTTGACTTCAAACAAGGCTATGACACAGCTGTCTATGAAGTCCATAAACAATACAAACTACGAAGCAGGACTGTAAACATAACACAGCCTGAGAAAACCAAGGATAGAATGCAGCCCAAGAGTGCCATAGTAACAGAACCGATGAATGCAACTGGTTCACTCACAAAGGAAGTAACTATTGAAGAGGTTACTGAACAAACACAGAATCCACAAGCTGCATATGCTGTACACCCCAATCCAAGCAAAAGGCCTCAAGAGGTGATTGAAAAACATAAGCCCCAAGATCAAGAAGAAACCTTACCAAATAAAGAAAAAGGGCTCACCCATAGCACTAAGGTCCAAACTGAGAAACCCTTTGACTTGGAAGCTGAAATTGGTAAACTAAAAATAGCCATCCCTCTTGTAGAGCTAGCCAAGAATGACATCTATAAACAACAAATTGAGAAATCCCTCCAACTCACTCAAAACAAAGACAATGTCAATGTGTTGGATGAGACCCCAGAATTACTGTTTGGTCCAGAGGTTGATGGAAAAATAGCAGGCACAGGGATTCTACCCTTTTATGTCAGCTTGCATGTACATGACAAGATACTACACAATGCAATGTTTGACTCAGGCGCATCTCATAACCCGATGCCAAAAGCTGTCATGGAAAGGCTGAATTTAGATATTACTAGGCCATACAAGGACCTGTTTTCATTTGATTTCAGCCAGGTTAAATGTCTAGGCCTGATAAAAGACTTGTGTGTATCCCTGGTCCAATACCCAAACAAAACAATCTTGATGGACATTGTTGTTGCTGATATCCCACCCAAGTATGGGATGTTATTGTCAAGATCATGGGGGGCTAAACTCCAAGGGTCCCTTCAATTGGACATGTCATATGCTACCATCACAGTCTTTGGTCAACCCAAGAGATTGTATAGAGAGTCTCTGATGAAATACATGGTCAGCACTATAGAGAAGCCTCAAAACTTCCCCATATATGCTGTCCATTTTGACATAGACTCGTATATCCTTTTCAATGACAATACAGGTAACAAAAACAATGAAGAAACTCAGATAACTAAAACAAATCAGCCTTCCAATCAAGAAAAACCTGACATAAAAACACCAGTTGAGTCAAAGGATGCAAGTATTCAAGAACACAAAACAAGTGATGATGAAACCAGGACACCTAAACAGGATCAGAAGTCAAATAAACAAACTGCTCCTCAAGAAACAAAGCTGATCCCACCAAATGAGAAGGTTGTCCTGGAAGCCAAACTAAATAAACAGCCTATACTCCAACTTACGAATCCAGCCCATAGAGACATTATTCAAACCCCCCTAAAAAAGGAAATCCTATGGTTCCTAGAATTTGATGGATCAGTTAACAAATTAGGGGCAGGAGCTGGAGTGTGGGTGCATAAAAAACAAAACAACCATGCAGAAGGCAGAGCCTATAAACTAAACTTCAAATGCACCAACAACATGGCTGAATATGAGGCTCTCCTACTAGGCCTCAAGTTGGTACAATCCCTACAAGGAATAAGAGTATCAATCCTAGGGGATTCAGACTTAGTCATCCAACAGGTGAAAGGCAATTTTGATACCAATGATAAAAGACTCAGGTCTTATAGGTCTGCTGCCACTGAGCTACTAGAGTCTTTCACTGAGTTCCAGATTACCAAAATTCCTAGGGCTCCGAACCTTCATGCTCATAGTCTAACAACGTTTGCAAGTACCTGCAAGATCCCTTTTGAGCCCCATCACTGTTTTACAGCTGAAGTAAAACACAGACCATCTATCCCAAACAATATAAAGGACTGGCAGGGGTTTGACAATGACACACAAATCAACAATTTTCTGACTTTACAAGAAGAGTTTTCAGGTCTAAACATAGACACTGAGACAGCAAGTCAAGCACAAATACTTAAGATAGAAAATCAACCATAAAAACAGTGACAAACCTTACAGAGAGAGCCCTCTCTGATTACAGCTGGGTTAGAAGCTGTAGTCCAAAGATTGGTTAGTGGTTACCCCGGCCGTATTAGTGGTTACCCCGGTCGTATTCCCTTGGGAGTCATAGGGAACAACCTGGGTGTTAACACACAGTTTAACCTAATAGCTTTGAATAAGAAAACAATTATGAACACTAGATGAATGTCATGGAAGAATAACCGGATCAGATGGAAAAGAATAAAACATGGAAATTGGATCCAATACATAGGGACAAAAATTTCATTGGTACAAAATTGGTGTTTAGGAACAAGTTGAATGAAGATGGACAGGTGAGCAAGAATAATGCAAGATTGGTACGTAAAGGATATGTGAAGTTTGAAGGAATATATTTTGAAGAGATGTTTTCCCCTATTACTGGGATAAAAGCTATTAGGATGTTCTTGACCTGTGCTTGTTTAAGAAGGTTAAGGTTTATCAGATGGATGTCATATCAACCTTTCTAAATGGAGAATTAGAAAAAGAAGTCTACATAGAGAAGCCTAGAGGATTTCTACTTACAAAAAAAAAAAAAAAAAAAAACTATGTATACAGATTGAAGAAAGCCTTGTAAAGTCTCAAAGAATACCCTAGAGCCTAGCATGTGCATTTAGATAGGCACTTGCAACAACATAGTTTCAAAAGAGGAAGTGTTGATAAAAAAATACACCTGGAGATTGAACAAGACAACTTGAATCTCATTGAAGTATATATAAATGACATCATCTTTGGTAGTGATGATGGCAGGCTAAGCTAAAAGTTTTCCAATGATATGTAGAGTGCGTTTGAGATGTCCTTATATGGTGAGTTGATTTTCTTCTTAGGAATATAGATATCTCAAGAAAATGATGGAACATTCATCTCTCAAACCAAATATATTAATAAAATGTTGAAGAGGTCCAAATGGAATATTATAAACCAGTTAGCACTCCCATGGTGACCAGTTGCAAGTTGAGAAAGGATGATGAATCTAAGGAAGAATACAAAGAGATTATATAGATCGATGATTGGCAACCTACTATATGTGACGGCTTCAAGACCAGATGTGATGGAGATAGTTGAATAGGTGGCATGATTCCAAGCAGCACCAAAATAATCCCATGTTGTTGCAGTGAAAAGGATATTCCTATACTTCAAAGGAACAACATATTTTTTTACTATGGTATCCAAAAGGGAATGAATTAACCTTTGACAACTTATATGGATTTGGATTGGGCATGAAATATTGATGATAAAAAAAACAATAGTGGAGCAACTTTCTATTTGGGTGATTGTCTTGTATCATGGATAAGAAAGAAGAAATCTTAAATCTCCTTTTACATAGTAGAAGAAAAATATATTTTTGCAGCAACATGTTTCACTCAGGTTCTTTGAATGAAGAAAAATTTGCAATATCTCCAAGTGAAATTTGATGAGCCCATTTTGATATTTTGTGACAACACAAGCACTGTAAGTCTCTAAGAATCAGGTCATGCATTCAAAAACAAATTTCATTCCTACTAAATTCCACTTTCTTCAAGAATAAGCTACAAAGAATAATATCAAGGTATCATACATTGGGACAAAGGAAAAAATATCTAACATCTTCACCAAACCTCTACCACGAGATACATTTGAGTATCTTCAGTAGAAGCGTAGGATTCTACCAAACATTTATATTCATTACATCAAGCTAAGAAGACAAGGGAAGAAAGGCATGTTATTGGAAGATAGACGATAATATATTTTCAGGGGGAGTCACCCTTTTCCATTGATGTCAAAAGCAGAGAGAAATCAGAAGAGAAAGTTCAAAGGCAAGAATTTAGGGGGGGAAGCAGTAAAAAGGGGAGTGTGTGTGTTGTTATAAATTAAAAAGGGAGAGATTGTTGGGATTTGGTTGTCATTGATGTCAACCCAAGAAAAAATCAAAACAAGCCCCACAATTTGGGCTCAATGCCATCTTCACTTTATTCTCGTTGTCATGAAAATTTTAACAGTAGGTGGCACACTTAAAAACTCCTCACAATTGAGGAGATATGTCTGATCAAAGTTGGAGCCCCATTTTGTGGTCAAGAAGCCCCAAAGAAGTTATTGTAGGTAACCTATAGTTTGGTTTTTTTGTGGCATTTTTGTTTCAAAAATTAATGATCGGCTTTTCCTAGTAAATTTAATTTGTAAAATATAACATGGTCAAGGGACAAATAATTAATTAAATTTAGAAATCACGTCGTCCTCCTAAGATAACATGTTTTGGCTCAAAAAATCAAAAATTAAATTTAAATTTGAGTTTGGTTCCCTCCTATTATTGAGTCGGCTTTCCCATCTAAAATTTTCCTCAACCAATATAAATAAGGTTTGTTTTATTTCCATTTGGATCATCGCAAGCACTCAATTTGACAAATCTTCTACAGTTTTTGAGGCCTAAGTTTGTCACATATATCTAAAGAGGAGGTTGAGGTTTAGAATATAGTTGGGAATTTAATGTCTATCTTTCCTTATTGGTTCTATGTTGGGTTACAGAGAATATTCTAAGGCCATTTGGACCTTCCAAGGAAAATATAAGGTGTTCTTTGAGGCTTTTTTTTGGAAGACCAAGGCCATTCTTGAAGCCCATTTTGTGGACAGATCTAGGATTGATTCCTAGTGATATTTGGTCGTGTGTGGAAGGACACGCTTGGGTCCAATTGATGCATTTATATGTGGTATATCTAAGGAATATTTAGAACTATGATAGGGGTTTTTATAGTTGTAGAAGACCACATTCAGAGCCTCATCTATGTGATAGTTTTGGCCTTTCCTTAGGCCCTTCTTGGTGGCATAAATTTAGCCGAGTATGAAGTGTGTCAATATTATCATTATATTATTATTTTTTGGAGTAATGATGCTTGAAGGGAAATCACAAGATCTAGAATATGCCTATTCAAGGTATGTTTCATTCCAAGATTTAAGGTCTAGGGTTTATAGAGGTTTGTTTTTCACATATGTTGAGGTGCTAAAAATTAAAAATCATATTGGACGTGTTAGAGATAGATACAAGGATTTTTTGTGGTCAATTTTTAAGGCAAGGAATTTCTATGACTAATCTTTAAAGAGAATTGTTTAAGCTCCAGTTTAAGGATGAGTCTAAGTTTGATCCATGGAGATATTCTATTTGAGTCATTATTGAGGTTGGATCAAGACCTGATCAAAGGTTTTGTTGAACATTTGTGAAAAGGTCTCTTGATCCAATCTTCTCATCATCTTGTGAATTATTTGAAGTTACATCCAAGCAAATTTTAAGGTTTAGGCTTCTTGGAACTACCAATAAATTTAAAGTTAAATCAATCCTAAATCTAAAGCAAGTGTTGGGGAAGTATATTGAATATTGTGCAATATTTACACCACTTAAGGGAGTCTTCAAGAATAATACTTGGAAAATATGAAGCAATATCAAGTGGCTTATCTTCCTCAACAAGCTTAACAAGGATGGAACAAATTTAAAATAAATATTTTTATGATTGATTTATGGTTGACAAAATAATGACCAATATAAATAAAGTGTAGATCTCTGAAGTCTGGCAATTGAAATAATATAAATTATCAGTGTACATTTGAGATATACATTAGCAGCCTTAAGGTATAAAACTGGGAATAGATGAGGAGAATTTTTTTAATATTTTCACACCATTATATATCTGCAACATATATCAACAAGAAAGAAACTTCATTGAATATCTTTGTAAGTGGGTCATTGTGCCTGGTATGGGAGCCCACAAATTGGTTCTTTATTTTCTTATATATATTTTAGGGTGGCCTGGTGGAGCAAGGAAGGATAGTGAAGTCTCCTTCAAGTTGGAGCCTAAAATTACTTTAGGGTGGCAAGGTGGTGGTAGGGCAAGTTGGAGCTTCCAAGGTGTTGAAGCATCATTTCGGTTGGATCTAATAAAATTAGGGCATCAACTCCTCCTTTTAGCTGGAGCTAGTAAAAACAAGGTGTAGGAACATCCTCTCAAGAGTTGGAGCTGATAAATTTTTGTACTCACAAATTATTAGAAAAGTGTTTAGTGGTCTTTTCCCAATAGTGTTTCCACCTAAAAATACATTTTGTACTACTCTTGGGATGTGTTGCTAATTATTTTTATTGTTGTTCATGCTAAAAAAATTATAATTAACTAATTGTAAGTGAAATAATGATTCACCCCACTCTTATTATTTCCAATAGATTGATGAGATGTTTTTTTGTGTCAAAATAACTTTGGAAAACCCTCTGAGACAAGTCAAGAGATAATCTTGCCACAAGATGAGAAAAATTATTAGTTTTTTCCTGATAATGTCTTAGAAAACCCTACCTCTCCACCTCGACCAGAAAGCCCTATCTCTCCATCTTCACAAAATACATTGTGTGGCTTAGAAGAAGAGCATGATGATTCGACTATTGCTCGAATTACTCAAAGCATGTCCAAAAGTATTAGACTGGGTTTTGATGAGAAAAACCCTAACCAAACACTTGTAGGAAATATTGATACTCAGTTGAATGACTATGTGCATTTTGACCATTGTGAACTTGCAAACAACATAGCCAGAGGTGAGAAAAATGTAATTTCATCAAGTGAGGTTAAAAATAAAAATATTGTCGGAATGATTTCCTAAGATAAAATAATAAGAGTAGGAAGACATCTTCTCTAATTGTTCATATAGATGTTCTTGAAGGGTCTTCGCCAAAATAGGAAAAGCCAAAAGTTGAACCTGTCAAGGGTTGTGAAGGAAACTTCATTTTCAGTAAATCTAATGATAAGGTTGTGTTGATGCTGACAGAAATTCCACCAACACTAGGGGATATCCTTGGTATAAATTTCCAATTAGACTCTACACCATTTGGAGTGGGAGTCGCATCTAGGATGATGGCCTACTTCCATTTTGCTGGGTTGAAAAATCAGCAACATATGAGAGAAACCACAATCACTTTTGAGACATGTAAGTATATTAGCTTTTTGAAATGTGTGAATATAATGTGCATAAAATTACTTCCATGAATAAAGTAAATAGCATGATCATTTATAAGAATAATATTAGTACTTAATTGGAAAATAGTATTCAATCAAACACAATCATGAAAGAATAAGGACATATATTTTCATTAAGATTTGTATTAAAGATAATGGAATAGTTTGTTCCCTTCAATATATCTAAGTACAAGAACCTACCATAACCATTACAAGAAAAGTCTTACAATAAGTTTGATACATGTGAGAAAAAGGATGTCCAACTCAATGTGGTTTTGATGATTATGTATAATTATTAAGATGCACCATTACAAATTAATTTCACTTGTTCCAATATTAGAACATAGAAGCAAAAATTTTCTTCTAAAAAGAACAATCTACCTCTCATATGCAAACAAGAGAAGCCTAGGATAAAATCCCCTTTGCTTGAGCTATGAGGGCCTATATATAATATATGAGGTTACCTTTCACCATCCATGTGAACCTTGAGTTTCCCCAAGACTCTTTGTCTTCCATGTGACCTTTGGACTTTTTGATCACTTTTCAACTTCTACATGTCCTTTCGAATTCTTTCTATTTTATAAGTACAAAATTTAGCCCTTTTTACAAAATTGTGGCTAAAATACACAAATAAACAAAACAAAATATATTTATGTTCAAATATGAAGAAGTTGTAATTCATGCACTATGACATGGAGCTTCCTTGTGATGTATTGGTACCAAGTTTTGTAGTCTACTAAAAAGATAAAATAATAAAAAAAATTAAAAACCTACTTTTTCATCTCATATTTTTAACCTATCTCCCATATTTTTATTCAAATTTCTAGCGGGAATAGTTGTTGGATGCACAATTTAATTCCTCATCCAAGGAGTGCCCATGTTGCATACTTTCGATGGACCTTGCTACACGAAAAATGAGAAATACATGAAAAAATGTTATTACAATCACATTTTTTCATGTATTTCTCATTTTTTGTGTAGCAGGGTCCATCGAAAGTATGAAACATGGGTACTCCTTGGATGAGGAATTAATTTGTGCATCCAATGATTGTTCTTCTAGAAATTTGAGTCAAATTTTGGGGAGATAGGTTGAAAATATGAGTTGAAAAAGTCATTTTTTTATTTTTTTATTCTTTTCTTTTTATTCTTTTTACCTTTTTCTTCCAAGAATGGTGAATCATTCCCCATGGTTGACATCATCATCTTGAATCCCATTGGTTCTTACAAAGTTGATTTTGGTTCTACGTTTTTCTTTTGAGGCCCATTTTTTACATCGAAATTTCTCTAATGCAACTTCAACTCTTCCTTTCCTAGCCAATGTTGCTAATGCATTTAGGTATTTGGAACCCCATTCTTGGATCACAACTATATCCATGTGAGCTAATCTTCCAATCCTTAGTTTTCCCTGCAAGTCCTTTTGGATTTCATACAAATGCATCATTACCTTGTGCAAGTCCATCATCTCTTCATAAAATTTCTTTATTATGTATTCCAATTTCTTAAGTTATTCAAGTATCGCAGATTGTATACCTTCTCTACTGGAACCTATCGAAGACACCCTCTAATTTTCAATGAGGAGCTTCTTAATCTATTGTTTTGCATCATTTAGTTCTTCCTTCAACCATTCATTCTTGTGAATAAGATAATCAATGTTCTTCTCTGTGACTACTACAAATGCCTCACCTATTGAAGAAATTTCCTTTGGATTTGTCTTTGTGTTTGAAACAATAACTATTTCTATATTAATAGAGATTGGTTATTTTGGCTCATTTAGAAAGTACTTCCTCCTTTCTTGAATGAAATTGTCCTTAAGTTGATCAAATGTGAAATTAGAGATATCCAAAAAAAATCTTCACCTGGAGGTGGAATCCCCATTTCATTGAGAGGAAGATGCCCATCTATTAGAGGAGTTGGATGTTTAATATTTAGACTAGCCATAATTCGCTCAGATTCCATTATTTTACTCTCCTTTATTTTATCCTCACCTGTATTTTATGTGAAAATTTCTTCTTCCAATTTCTTCTCCAATTCTTCTTCTTCTTGTTTCTTCCTCTTTTCTTCCTCAAGTTATATCCTTATTTTTTCTTCACCCTCCTTCTCCTTTTTGAGGGCCTTTTTTTATTATTTCTTCAAAGTTTCTTCTTCTTTTCTTTTCCTAAATTCTTATTTTTTATTTTTCATAGCTTCTTTCATAATTTTTTCTTCTTCCTCCTTTTTTATTTTCTCTTCAGCTTGTGCCTTCCTTTTATCTTCTTCTTCTTCTTCTCGTCTCTTACTTTTAGCTTCTTTGTGTTTGTTCCTCTTCTTTTCCTATTCCACTGCTCCTTTAGTATCTTTATTATATTTAAACTTCTTTCTTCTTTCTTATGTAGCTTTCTACTCTTGTTTTCTTTTCAATTCAGGATTGTCTTGGATGTCTATATCCTCTTAGTTCCCTCCCTGTAGTTCATTTGGAACATTTTCTTAATTTAGGACTTACTTCTCCATCTGTTCCAATTGCTTTGGAATCATTATAGCTATTCTTGATTTTCTCCTGGTCCTTCCAAGAGACTGAGGCATAAGGTGATGTATATCTCATCTTTGCACAATGTTGTGTGGCTATTCCTCTACGGTCATACCATAGATATCCCATCTCACTAAAATTGAGGTGTTCCATTTCTAGAATTTCTTGTTTTGTTTCCTTCAAGGTTTCCAAGTTGTATGATCCTATGCACAGTTGAAAGATAGGCCATGGATACTTATTGAACTTCTATAATGATCCAGAAAATATTGTAGACAATTTATAGCAAACATCTTATATAATAACCTTGTTTGTTATAAATAGTGGTGTTGGCAAAAAATGGTGGTCAGTTTGAGAACCTTGGTTCAGGCATAGGTCCAACAAAGGATTTGTTGTAGTCTAGCATAGTGCTAGAATTTTCACCTTACTCAAGAAGAATAAGGCATCTCACCCAAAGTGCGTTGCGACCCTACTTGGTTAAGGGATTGGAACCAAGAATCAAGAGAAATTGCACAAGACTACCAATACTCAGTAAACTCAGAGCCAAGGCATTAGACAAGTAATTATTGAAGAAGACAACAACTAAAGAGTTCAAAAGAACATAGAAGATGCACATGCATTCATAATTTTTTTTTTAAATGGGTCACATAAAATCAACGCAAGTAGGTCATCAGACATCCATGCAACTTCATCTTTCATTAGGTTCAACCAGTATTACATCATTATATTTAGGCTCAGAGGCCTTTAAAATATAACATCACTAGAGAATATAGTCTGGCATATGGCTACGTGGTTACAGAATCATGCGGCCTCAATAGGCTCTGTGATAGAATTTCAGTACAATCCCTTATGTCCCTCCTTCTGGATTTTCCCTCGACCTTTTTAAGCACTCTGCTTGCTTGGATTGCTACTTTCTCTCCTTGAATGCTCCTCTCCTTCCTTTTTAGTTTCCTTTGTTTCTCGATTGCAACTACTTCCTCTGTTGTTTAACAATTGTTTAAGCTTAGTTGTGACTATGTGTGCCCTGATTTCCTTGCCTGATCTTCCGCAACTTCTAGATTTTAGCAGATTTCTTCTCCTTCCTCAATTTTCTTCTCAGCAACTTTCCATCGGTCATATTTGGTCAAAATATGGTAAAAAAACCAAACCATCACAAAAATTTGTCCCCAAAACGAAGGACCCAATAGACCCCGACCATAGTTCATTGACTCATCCCCAAGTCAATCATTTGCTAGTATTATTGGTGCTTCTTGTAGTTGTGGTGCTCCTACCAGTGTTGTTCTTCCTTGGTCTGTTCCTTCAAATGAAGGACCCAACTCTAGGATAGACTAAATGGATGTGATTTTGATCGGCGCATACTCAACAAGTGTCATCTTCGATGGACCTATGAGAGTGCTTGCTTGATCGATGAATTGTGTTGTGAGTTCAGCTATTGGTTGAGCTGGTCGTGTCATAAAGAGGTAATTCCATTGAGTTTATGCCTCTACGTTTGTCTACTGTAGCTTCTAGAAGTAGCCCTGTTTTGGTGACTTAAGGTCACAAAGAAGTCTTTGTCTCATGCTATTCATCCTTAATTTTCTAGATTTGATTTTCAAGGACATTTGCCCATGCTAGGATCTCCTTTTTCTTGTTGAGGTCCTGAGTTGCCATGACTTGGTTGAAGAGATGATTAGCCTGTCGGTGCATGCTAAGGAATCCTAACTAGTCTTGAACTTGATCTAAGAGTTCTTTTACTTCCCCCATAACATGGGTCATATAGGATTTCAAACAAGCTGCTTTAGTGATTTTCTTCTTGATCTCGTTAGCATACTGGGTTGTTGGATCTGGTAGCACCCATGAAACAACAGAAATAGTATGCGTGAGCTCCTTACTTGTTGAGACAAGGTCGGTGTAGTTATTTTTGGTATGGTCGTCGCATTTTGAAAGAGTGTAGGCCAAAAAGTATTGAGGTGCATTTGCTACTATTTCAGTAAATGAAGGGTAAAGATCCGGGAATTTTGCTCTAATGTCATCAATCTGTTTCTCTAGCAACTAATTCTACTAAAGAATCTGATCTCTTTGAGCTGTAATGGAATGAAGGTGTTATTACTATTGTTCATGCTCAGTTGCCATATTTATTTTAACACCTTTTCGTGTTGTGCACCCAGTTGAATAAAATTAAACAATTGAGACAACAACCAAATTTGGAGGTTGTCATGGGTCATGGTAGCAGGTGTAGGGTACCGTCTTTGTAGTGGTTGGTTGTTGGCTACTAACTTCTTAGACTACTCTTAGGGCAAGATCTCCCTCTCTTAGGGTTTAGCAATGTGAGTGTTGATAGGGGTTGGGTTGGACTGCAGTTGTGGCAGGGGGTAGGTTTGGGGGTTAGGGGCAAGGAGCATATGGTTTCTGTGTCCTAGTTTTCAAAGGGGATAGGTTTACCGTATGCCATTAGTGGGCCTAGTGATATTAGTAATGATAATAGAGATGTATTAACAAACTCTATGTTTGTAGGGGTAATTGCAACTGTTTCATTTGTAGTGTTTGTAATCAACTGGATAGAGTCTACCTCGATTTACATCTTGGTACCAAGAATATTCCCAGATGAAGGAATGCGAGAGATGGTGGCTAAGGAGAAGGTTTCCTGGGATGATGGATTACGCGACAATGGGGACACATTTGGTGTAGACAATGGGTTTTCCTCAGTGATTGGTGTGTTGGCACGAGATTGTGGTTCCTCGCCAAAAAGGTCAACCACTTGAGTAGAGGTAACTTTAATTAATTTCTTGGGAGTTAATGGTGGCCTAGCGGCAAGTGGATGGGTGCTCCAAATGGTGGGTGTGATCTGAGAATGAGGTCCCACTTAGGGGATTGAGGCAATGGATGGGTTGTAAGTTAAAGTAGCAATTATACTAGCATTGATGAATTTAGAAAATGAGGGGAAAGGACTTACTAGTTCCCCAAGAACCTCCAAAGTATTATGAAAGGACATCATCTTTGTCTCAAGCTTCTTTATGACTGGATTGAGCTCTTTCTCTAGCATTCGCTTCTCGGAGGCATAATGGGTTTCACCGAGCAATGGCTTGGGAAAAATCCCTTCAAATGAATATCTCGTATTTCCTTCCCAAATTTCTCCAACAACCCCCAGCCAGGATGTAACTTCAGTATGGAGTGTCTCCTCTGAGAGAACGAAGGGCAAGGCATGTTTCTGGAACATGTATGGGTTGATGCACTTAAGATGAATCCAAGTGTTTCCATGGCTATACCAAACCATATTTCATGCAAATATTCATCTAGGATCAATAGTGGGATCCTCTACCTAGATTTGGTGATAGCTAGCATATTTTGATACCATACTGCAAAAGAAGATTCATAATTTCCTTGTTACTGGGGTCCCCGAAAGTCCACCATGGTATGTATCTAAGTGCAAGGTGTAGAAATTTTGAATAATAAACACATATTCAATGGAGATTATCCTAATCATGTACTATTGCAGAATACATACACAATACATAAGCTCCTCTACATTGATCATCAATATAGCAGCATCAATAACAATAAAACATCAAGATCATGCACACATTAACACCGTATGTAACCCAGGGAAAGGTTGCAGCTGAAAACCCCACACTATCTGTATATTAATGATTGAGAACATGTAACAAAAATAGTACAATACTCCTCACAATTACTCAGTACTATCTCCACCTGTTACACACAATACAACTCAGATCTGATCTCCAAATCTATTCCACTGCTTGCCTACCTCCACTGCTCAATACCTGCTCAAGAATGGATGAGAATGGATGATCCAAACTCGTCTTTTACCTCATGAGAATCACCCACACTGGAAATCACGTGAGCGGAGGCTATAATCACTTGGTATATCTCAATCCCATTGATTGTGCAAGATCTCATGCACAACTGATAGTCACAACTCACCCTTTCACTTATCTCTAACACCTGTCTCCACTAAACTGTCCATGCACTGAGTTAACTGATGTATTATTTAGTTTCATTATGAGTTAATAATTAGTGAATTAATTAATAACTAATTCACACAACTCATCACTTAGTATATTGGCCAGTTAGACTAAATACAACTAGTTCAACTAAGTCAAACTGAATACAACTCCATTAACTACTCATCTAACTCCACAGAACTCAACCACTTGAGTTCTAACTGAAGTCCTTCATGCAATAGCTCAGCCAACCCATAGGTAACCACGCGATTCCTCCAGGAAGTTGCATGTGCCACATATGTAGCTCCAACTGAAGTGCTCCAAGAGAATAAGATAAAGTTTAGAGTCCAAACATTACTAAGGGCTAATAATATTTGATTATTTCTATTTTTACCTGACAGTCTAAAAATAGACTCTGATCACACCACTGTGATCCAAAAAATAGAACTCCATCTATTTTTCCCAACGTTACCAATCATCCATAAACAACATCCTACAACTCATAGACCATGATCCATATGTCTAAAAATAGACATAGTCTAAAAATAGACTTTGCGCCATAATTTGCCTACAGGCCCACTTAGTGAAGGCGACTCTTTTCACTAAGCTCCATCATCTTGTTTCAATCTCAACACAAGGGGATGATCCTTGGAAACTGGTGTTATTTATCTACCTTCTAGGGGGCACCACTTCATCATATCTAAGTAAACGACAATATCCATATATGAAATATGTTTCCCTCTTATACACATTCTCACAAGCTTCAAAGAGCTCATTCAACAAAAAAAAATGCACCAATTTAATTGTGTTCCTTATACACAAGCTTCCGCTACTAAAATGTTGTCTAAGGTGCATTATGCCCTTGATTAATGGCACATCAACTTTCCATCAATTGCATAGAAGACTAATTTGATGGTAGGCTTGTTATTTGATTCAATAAGGGGTCCCTTACCACCGCGTTGAGTCTCAGACTTGTTGTAGTAGTTGTCGTCGCCCATCTTCTTTCCCTACTTGGAAGTATTCTGTAACACAAATGACATGGTGGCTCCTCTAGCAGATATACCTATAAGTATCTAAATGATGCTGGAATGTATAGGATATTATTTGTCAAGAAATAGAGAACTATTGTGCATTTAGATGATGAGGAATTTGGTACATTACATTGTTGCTCTTGTAGTGTTCAACACTGGCAAACTGCACAAATTTAGTAGCACTGACCTCTGTAAGCCTCCAAAATACTCTTTGATTATGGATGACTGGCTTCTCCCTGACTTGGCCATAGCTTCTGTAAAAACTTTGTGCTTGATCATTGGGAAATGGAAAGAGGCTGAAAGATCATTATCCATAAGTGCAACCTTTTCATATTTTCCATAGAGAGGTCCAATTTGAGTGACTCTAGAGTTGAATTCATAGACGAGAAAAAATATTATGGTAGCCTTAGTCATGGCTTTAATTCAACATTATATACAATAGATGCAAGGGGCTTGAATTTGGGTTGAGGATTAGGGAAACTTGACATAGAATCCAGACTTGGAAATTTGACCACTAATCAAGTGCTCCAAATTAGGCTAAAAAATAAAAGTGTTAGAATCTTGATAAACTCACCTTCAAATCAAATAGCTCTTCGTTCTGATTCCAATGATGTGAATGACACTCAAATATGAGCTCATATGCAGACGTTAGATCAATTCAAAGTTCAAGTTTGACTTGGACACATGGCAGGATTGGATGATGTGGCAAGGCCCTTTAGCGAATGGGGAGGTGCCAAGTGGTAGGCTCCCATTGGCACCCACATATCAAAAATTGCATGTCGCATGTGGGTCGGAGTTAAAAATTGGCCCTAGAATATCCAAGGTGCGATGCGACAAGGCAGGCGGGAAGACATTAAATAATCGGCCCCAAGCAGGGAAGGGTTGCGATGCGATGGATCACAAATCACAATCACACTTCACAAAAGACAGACATAAAGGAATTAAGGGATCGACCCTAGAGTTGCGATGCAATGGATCACAAATTGCAATCACATTTCACAGAAAAATAGAAGTCTTGCATATATGGACACTTGATACTCTACCGAATTGTGATTTTTGAAAGGATCCCGGATGTGATATGTTTATTGGTTGTGGTTAATACTTCCATCAGGTCCACCACATCATGTCACGTTCACAAACTACAAATCTCGTTGGTTTCCTCGTCGATTGTGATTTGCAATAAACAGTTGGCCGATAGGTTATGGCCCACTGCGCGATAAAATTTTCACCCAGTTAGCGTGTTTTTGGGTCTAATTTGTAGGATCATGTTGGAAATGGGGCAATTTGTGGAGCAAATATTGAGAAAATGAGGGGAAGTCATAAATTCTTCATTTTTACACCAAATTGGATGCAAAAAGAGGCTAGGTAGCCATTTTTTATCATTCTCCACTAATTGGAGCAGGTTTTAAAAGCATTTGATCATTGTAAACACATATTTTTACACTTTTGAGCATAATAGAGAGGCCCAATCCATTGGAAGCTAGACCAAGGAGACGTAGCCCAGGAGGGGTGAACCACTTTATCATGTGCTTGTTGTAATTTGTTTTTCATGATGTTTTGTACATGTTTATGTTGTTGTTCAGTCTCTTATTTATGCTAATTTGGTCATAAAATTAACATAAAAAATCTTCATTTCACTTGCAAAAATTCATGAATCCTTAAGCATAATGAAATCATTTTGTTTATAATCTGAAGAACTGCAATCTAATATTCTAAATCAGATCAATTTGGTATCAAAGCACTGGGTTTTCTTTGTGAAATAATGATTTAACTATTTGCAATTTTATGTCATGTTTACAAGGTTAAAGCTCAAACAAGAAGAGGGGAAGCTGGTTGGAAGCCCTGAAGTTGGGTCAAGGGGAAGGAAAGCAAGGTTGCCACAATCTCCAACACCATTTTAGCCTTGAGTTTCAGTTGAGACTCCAGAGATCATGGCTCATGAAGGAGAACCTACAAACATGACAAAAGATGTGAAGACCTTCAGAAAGGATTTCTTTGATATGACAAAGATGGTGAAGGTCCTTTATGAAGAGTGGAATACCAAGTTGCAAGGGGAAAGTTCCAAACCTCCCAAAGGAGAAGGATCTTTAGGAGGAGGTAATGGAAATGGACACAAACCTCCACCCTTTCTACTATTTTCTTCACAAGCATCTTCACCCTCTTCCACTAACACAACCCTTACTCATACTCATCATCACTCTTCAAAAGGATCGAGTAAATCACCTTTTTTAAAACTTGATGTTAAATTCGAGTTGCCCATGTATAATGGTGAAGTGAATTCAGAGAAGCTTGATAATTGGATTTGTCAGTTGAAGGTCTATTGCAGGATCCAAAACCTTCAAGAGGATGACATAAAGATTCATTTAGCTTCCTTGAGAATGGAGGGTGCATCATCGATATGGTGGGAATAAAAGACTCAAGAGGAAATTAAAAAACATGGTAATATCCCAATTTCTTGGATTGATTTCATTGTTGCAATTAAAAGACAATTCTACACTCTATATTATATGTAGAAATCCATCATGAATTGGCAGAACTGTAGATAGCTTAAAGGTCAAAATGTGCAAGATTACACTAAAGAATTCAGAAAAAGGTCTTTGATGTTAGGTGTAGATTTGCAATCTCAGGACACATTCTGAAGTACATAGGGGCTTTACACAGTTACCTTAGGCATACTATCTTAATGTTTAATCCCAATAATCTAGATGGCATGTGTGTGCAAGCCACTCATCTTGAGGCAAGAAGGAAAAACACCCCAAAAGAAGGTAGTAAAAAACCATTTAAGAGGAAAGGAAAGGAAAAGGCTTTCAAAGGGAAGGAAAAGAAATATCTGTCTATCAAAAAAGGAGAGAAAATTACATGCAAACATTGTTTCAGAGAGGGTGACAATGAAGCTCATTGTTGGAAGCTTCATCCTAAAATGAGACCAAAGAAAAACAACAACAAGGGGAAACAAAAGACAACTCCAACCACTCAACATGATTTGGGATCCAATTTGAGTGATGAAACTAAAATCACAACCATGGCATTAAAAGGAAAAGAATCCATTGCCAACACTATTTCTTCAGACTCGCAAAATGAAACTCCAAACAAAAATAAGAGAATAGAACTTTTTCACATAAGGGTGATATCAAAACACAACAAGATTGATACATTGTTTGATAGTGGCTATCAAACCAATTTTGTCTCTGAAAACATTATCAAACATTTAAATTTGGAAACCATTCCACATCATAAAATATATCCACTTAGATGGATGTGTGACAATGCACAATTGTAGGTAACAAGAAAGTGTAAATTAAAATTTTCCATTACTGCAAAATTCATAGATGAAGTGGAGCTTGGTGATGTGTCATCTGATATATGTGGCATAGTTCTGGGCAACCCATACCTTTATGATAGAAAAGTTATCTTCCGTAGACATGAAAACAAATATCATTTATTTTAAGATGGAGTAGAATATATTGTGAGAGCTCATAGCAAGAAAATAAATCTTTCGCTTGTTAATGTAGGACAGATGAAAAGACTAGTGAATTCGAGCAATAATTTTGTGCTTCTCATGATCAAACCTAGGAATGATGTTGATAATGAGCTTTTAAAGGTTGTGATTCAAATTTGAAATCTGAATTGGTTGACATAGTTAACCAATATGATGAGATGTTTCAGGAACCAAAGGGATTATCTCCCAAGAGAGGAATCCAACATGAGATACAGTTGTTGCAAGATTGTCCTCTTCCTAACATTGGCATGTATAGGATGTCACTGATGGAAACTGCAGAAATTAAGAAGAAAATTCAAGAGTTGTTGAACAAAGGGATCATTAGACCATATTCCTCTCCATGTGATTCACCTATTGTCTTGGTGCCAAAGAAGGATGGAACATGGCGCATGTATGTGGACTTTCGCGCATTAAAAAAAATTACAGTAAAGAACTGTTACCCACTGCCTAGAATAAATGATTTACTTGATCAATTGAAAGACGCAGAGTATTTTACTAAGTTGGACTTAAGAAGTGGCTACCATCAAATTAGAATAGCTGAAGGAGATATTTGGAAGAAAACATTTAAAATAAAATAGGGTTTGCTTGAATGGGTAGTTATGCCGTTTGGTTTATGTAATGCTCCCGCTTCATTCATGTGTGCGATGAATGATGTATTGAGGTCATTTCTTGATGATTTTGCCATAGTCTACTTGGATGAAATCTTAATTTTCAATAAATATTGTAATGAACATGTCATACATGTAAGAAAAGTACTTTATGTCTTGAAAAAAGAATAATTGTATCTTAAGATGTAAAAGTGCCAATTTGGAAAAACTTATTTAGTTTATTTGGGTCATATTGTTGGAGGAGGTGAGTTGAAAATAAATCCCTCCAAGTTTTATTCCATTGTGAATTGGCCAAGGCCCAAGACAATTACAGAGGTAAGATTTTTTTTGGAAGTAGCCCAATATTGGAGGAAATTCATTGCTAATTTATCTCTAATAGTAGCTCCTTTGCATGTGTTGACAAGCGTGAAAAAGGCTTTTCAGTGGGGAGGAAAATAGCAAAAGGCCTTTGTTGCATTAAAGGAAAACATCAGTACAACCCCAATTCTCACACTTCCAGACTTGAGACAGTCATTTGAGATTCACAGTGATGCTATTGATTATGCTATGGATGCAGTGCTCATGCAACATGGTAATCCTATTTGTTTTCATTTAGAAACTTTGAATGGTGAAGAGATTAACTATCCTACATATGACAAGGAATTGTATGGATCGGTAAAAAGTGTGAAAAAATGGAAGCACTACTTGATCGGTAAGGAAATAGTTATTCACACTGATCATCAACCATTGCAATACCCGCAATCACAATCAAAGTTGTAGAAATCAAGGCACTTCCGATGGATGGGTTTTCTTCAACAATTCTACTTGGTAATCAGGTATAAGAAAGGTATCTACAATAAAGTTGTTGATATTCTTTCTCAACCTACTTTTAGTGCAGCTACTTTACTCAAGCATAATTATGTTTTACATGAAATATATATTGAGAAATATGCATTAGATAATGACTTTCAAGATGTTTATGAAAGCTTGAGTCAAGGTAACCAAATAGAGGAATTGGATTATCATTTTCATGATAACTTGTTGTACCATCTTGGCAAGATTTGTATTCCACAAGGAGAAAGAGTTAACATCATAAGAGAGGCACATACTTCTCTTATTTTTGGTCATTTTAGTGTAAATAAGATGGTGGCACATCTACATAGGTATTGTTATTGGCCTCATATGCTTGAAAGTATGTATCATTTTATTAAAGGATGTTCATTATGTGAAATCAGTAAGCCTAGTAATAAGAAGTTAGGATTGTACACACCACTTCCGGTTCCTTCATGACAATGGGAGAGTGTTTCTATCGATTTTGTAGGAGGTTTTCCATTGTCAAAAATAGGTCATGATTATTTGTATGTAGTTGTGGATAAGTTCAATAAATGTGTATTTTGATGTCATGTAAAAAGCAAGTTATAGCTGAAAAAAATTCTCAGTTATTCTTTCAAAATGTTTGGGCACATTTTGGATTGCCCACATCCATTGTTAGTGATCGAGAGTCTCTCTTTGTTGGTAATTTTTGGTCAAGCTTGTGGGGATTCATGGACACCAAATTGAAAAAGAGTACATCCTTTGATCCACAAACATGTGGTCAAACAGAAGTGGTGAACATAACAATGATACATCTTCTTCGTGGGTATTGCAGCAAGCATCCTAAGTTGTGGGATGAAAATTTTCACTATATTCAACATGCTTACAGCTGAGCCAAACACTCTTTCACTCAAACTTCACCATTTGAGGCATGCATGGCATACTTGCCTAAATCTACTTTGGATTTTACTTTTGGAAAATATGTTTCTATTGAAGGTCATAGCGACATAGACAAAGCAAGAAAGATCATTGAACAAATCCAATTAGTGCACCAAAAGGTTCAATAATAACTTGAGAAAAGCCAAGGCAAGTACAGAGAAAGGCACAACAAGCATCTCCAAGATCACAAGTTCCAAGCCGTTGTTGAAGTTTGGCTTCACATTAACAAAGAGAGGCTCCAAGGAGAAGGTAAAAGGCTAAAACCAATTAGATATGGTCCATTCAAAATTTTGGAAAAGATTGGTAGCAATACCTTCGGTTTAGATTTTCATTCATATATGAAAATATATGTTATTGTTAATGTTGAGAATTTAAGGTTGCATGAGCCTCCTTTGATTGAAGATCAAGGGGAGAATAGATAAATTCCATCTATTGAAGACTTTTCTCCAGAATTTCTTGATGAGCTTTAATAAGACATTATACTTGATAGAAGAATAAGGATATCAAAAAGGGGAAGTATCAATTATCTTCGAGTCGGGCTCAAGGGTACAAATCCTTTAAAATCCAAATGGATAGAGGTTAGAAAGGCAAGGGAACTGTACCCTCACCTACTGGACAATTGATAATGATCCTTTTGGGGTCGAAAAGGCTTCCAGTGGGGAGGAGTGATCAAGTGCTCCAAATTAGGCTCCAAAAACAAAGTGTCAGAATCTTGATAAACTTAGCTTTAGATCAAAGATCTCGTCATTTAGGTTTCAATGGTGTGAATGTCACCCAAATCCGAGCTCATATGCAAATGTTAGAGCAAGTCAAAGTTCATGTTTGACTTAGACACATGGCAGGATTGGATGAAGTGCCAAGGCCCTTCGGCAAATGGGGAGGAACCAAGTGGTAGGCTGCTATTGGCCCCCACATATCAAAAATCTCATGTTGCATGTGGGTCAGCGTTAAAAATTGGTCCCAGAACACCTAAGGTGCGATGCAACAAGGCATGCGGGAAGGCATTAAAGAATCAGCCCTGAGCAGGGAAGGGTTGTGATGTGATGGATCGTAGATCATAATCGCACTTCATAGAAAAATAGAAGTCTTGCATATATGGACCATTGATACTTTGCTGAATTCCAATTTGCGAAAGGATCCCGGACATTATATGTTTATCAGTTGTAGTTAATACTTTCTTGGGGTCTGTCACATCGCAATCGCACATCACCCTACACATTCACAGATTATAACGTCCATTGGTTTCCTTGCTGATTGCAATTTGTGATAAACAGTTGGTCGATAGATCATGACCTGCCACACGGTGAAATTTTCACCCAAATAGCATGTTTTTGGGGCTAATTTGTAGGATCATGCCGAAAATGGGGCAATTTGTGGAGTGAATATTGGGAAAAAACTGGGAAGTCACAACTTCTTCAGTTTTCCACCAAATTGGATGCAAAAAGAGGCTAGATAGCCATTTTTGAGTATTTCAGACTGATTGGAGTAGGTTTCAAAAGAATTTGAGCATTACAAACACAAATTTTTACACTTTTGAGCAGAATGGAGAGGCTCAAGCCATTGGAAGCTAAACCAAGGAAATGTAGCCCAGGAGGGGTTAACTCCTTTATCATGTTCTTGTTGTAATTTGTTTTTGATGATGTTCTGTACATATTTATGCTATTACTCAATGTCTTATTTATGTTAAATTTCTCATAAAATTAACATAAAAATTATTCATATCACTTGCAAAAATTCATGAATCCTTAAGCACAATGAAAGCATTTTGTTTATAATTTAAGGAGGATCTTAGCACTGCAATCTAATATTCTAAATCAGATCAACCACCTAAGCTTTACTAGTTAAGAACTTATCATTTCCATGCAAACTAAATAGAAAAACATGACACAAATTTTTTTATTAGACCATTTAACTATTCTATACATCTTTATGCTATTGTTCAGTCTCTTATTTATGTTAAATTGCTCATAAAACTAACATAAAATTTATTCAGATTACTTGCAAAAATTCATGAATCCTTTTAAGCAAAATGAAAGAATTTTATTTATAATTTGAGGAGGATCTTGGCACTGCAATCTAATATTCTAAATCAGATCAACCACCTAGGCTTTGCTACTTAAGAACTTATCATTTCCATGCAAAATAAATAGAAAAACATGACACAAAGTTTTTTATTAGACCATTTAACTATTCTATACATCTTTATGTTGTTTTTCAGTCTCTTATTTATGTTAAATTGCTCATAAAACTAACATAAAATTTATTCATATTACTTGCAAAAATTCATGAATCCTTAAGCAAAATGGAAGCATTTTGTTTATAATCTGAGGAGGATCCTGGCACTGCAATCTAATATTATAAATCAGATCAACTACCTAGGCTTTGCTACTTAAGAACTTATCATTTCCATGCAAACTAAATAGAGAAACATGACACCAAGTTTTTTATTAGACCATTTAACTAATTAATATGAAAAATTTATATACTCATTTCAGGTCATCACAATAATGGTGACTGTGACCTAGACCTGACCCGAATGACATGAAAATTGAAAAGAAGGGTGGCAATGATGGATAATTATGATGATATGATGTCAGGTTCCTAAAATTTGTTGACCATATCATGTCAAGGATATTACGGGAGAGATATAACCCAAATTTGAAATGATTAAGGGAATTATTACTAATTATTACAAATAAGATGATTTTAATGTGTGACTCCCCAACCATAAGTAGTTGTGGAAGGAGGCACTTGTCTGACACAAATAACTGATGGAAATCTATTCGCAACTTACGTGACTGAAATAACTAACGGAACTAACATAACTAATGCAATAGAAGAGAATGACACACTAAGATAATTGACTAATACTATCTAGACCTAGCTACAATCCCCTTTTGAAGATCAACTCAGTTTGATGTGGAACTAGTTGTGCCATGGAAGGGCTTCAGGCATGCACCATTCACCATGCCAAGCAATATAACTCCATTGAGTTTCACGAGTTTAACAACTACCGATTCGTTTACTTCCGCAATAATGAATGGTCCTAACCAATGTATTCTCAAATTTCTAGGATGTTTTAGGAACTTATTATCATTGAGGAGAACCTAATCCCCAAGTTCAAAGGACTTCCTCTTTATATGTCAGTCATGCCATGTTTTCTACCTCTCCTTCTCAATAGCTTGGTGGAAATATGCTAGGAATATAGCTTCATCCAACTCCTAGAGCTCATCCAACTGTTTTGTAACTGATTCATATTCTGTCATGTGAGTGGTATGCACAATGAAAAGGATGGGAATGATGAATTCATTGGGTACTACAGCTTCTCATCCATAAACAAGATAAAGTGTGTATACTTATGTAAGTGCTTGATAGCTGTACAATAAGCCAAAAATGTGGTTGGCACTTGCTTGTCCTAGTCTTGTTGGTTAATATAACATATATTGGTGAGGCCTCTCTCTAGTATTTTGTTAAAAGCTTCCATAGTGCCATTTTCCTAGGGGTGGTATGGGTTACTCTTATGGTGTTGGATCATAAAGTTCTCCAACAATTAGGTGACTATCTCATTAATGAAGTGGGTCCCTTAGTCAGTAGTGAGGCTTAGGGGGCACCTAAATTGAGTGATAATATTCCCAAAAATGAAATTGGCGGTAGTGTATCACTTCAATCTTTAACTGGTGCATATTTAGCCCATTTGGTAAGGAAATTTGTGGTAGTGATAATGTACTTGGCATGGGAGTGATGCTTTGGTGGATTACTCATGCCTACAAAGTGGACTGACCATTTATCAAAAACTTGAAGGCCCCATACTGGTTGCAAGGGAAGTTCATCCTGGTGCAATGAATTTCCCACACATTGGAAAATGTTAGATTTTCAAGCGTATTCCTTTGTATCTAGGAAAAGTGTGGGCCACCAGAGTCTTGCCTACAACACTTTTTTTGCGATGGACTTCCTGCCCATATGTCCACTCCCAACTCTTGAATGGAATTTCCATAATAAATCATGCTTCTCATTATCAAGAGCACATAATTGAAATATATGGTCAACACTCATCTTGTATAATTGTCTTGCAATTAATTGGTAGTCTGCAACTCGAATTACCATTTTCTTTCATTATGTTTCTGTGTACTCCTCCAGACATTTTCCTATGGCTAGGAATAATGCAATGTCCTTGTTGGGCCCTACTATTGTTACGTTTTTCTCACACCCTATCCTACTATTTTTACTATCATTTATCTACTTTACCCCTTTTTGACATCATAAAATCACTCTACACTAGCTAAAATGTGTTACTCTACAGTAAAAGTGAGAATTACTAATAAGGATTGTTTTCATATATATTTTCTTGGTTTAACTAAATGTTAAATAAATTTATATTTCTTCACTTAGTTGACTAATCTATAGATGGACTCTTAAATATAGGAAAGACACTTGAGTATGTGGACAGGTCATCAGAGGTCCAACACCCAATCTAATGAATACAACAAGTGACCATTTTGGAGAAGCTATTATGTACTCAGTTTGGTACTCAAATCGATACTCTATTTCAGGCTCGATACCAAGCAACCAGTCAACTGTTAGCATCCCAAGATAGTCTCTCTTTTTCTCAAGCGTGGTGTTAGTTTCCTTTATCCAAATTAGTGTCACAATTGGAACAATGTAGTTATGATCTAGTGAAGTGATTATGAGGATTTATCTTAGATTAATTTAGTCCAGATCATAGGTGTATTTTCTTTCCTTGGTCATTTTGTTGTAACCATTTGTAGGTTTGAATTCTTTAAAAGGCTCAATGTTTGTATGGGAGGTGACACAACAACACACAAATATAATGAATCTATGACAAGGATATTGTGACACGATATCTTTTGACTCTATTTTGTTTAAGATAGAAACTCTCAGACTTATGTTCTATTGAAGGTTTTAAATATAATTGTCTTGGCTTCTAAGTATATCTGAGAATTCATGTTTCTTGATCTCTGAACTATTGAATTAAGTTAAACTTGTTCTAGGTTGTGGCAAGTGTTGGATGTGGAGCATTATTGTTCAGAGGTCTTTGTTTCAGCCGGATGTATACCCCTGGAAGTTTGTACACCCCTCCACGCAGGGGGGTGCAGGGGGGCCGATCCCCCCTAGTTGGGGGGTCCAGGGGCCAGTGGTCCCCTGGCGGGGGTTTGGGGGCAGCACCCCCAAAGCTAAAAATAGATGTAAAATTTCCTTGCAAAAGTATAGTAATTTCTAGTCAATCTGGGTCGTTCATTAGGCAGATGATTTAATGGTATAACTTATGTTTAGTTTAGGGTTTTTTGCCCTAGAAGGAAACCCCTCCCTTCATATGAGGGCATTGTATTTGAGGCTGTGTAATAGATGTGTATTCTCCAAGCGAGAAGCAGAGAGGTGAGACTGTGAGAGAAAATAGAGGATATTACAGTGGATCTACTGTAGGTTGTGTCTCTTCATTTTGCTGGATAATAGAAAGGAAGGAATGGTTGTTCGGGGTGGACGTAGCCCAAACTGGGTGAACCACGTATATCTGTGTCTCTCTTGTTTTATGTGTTTTCTGTTTTTATATTTCTGCAATATTTTATGTGTTCCATTGCTCCATAATATATAATTTTCTAACAACAAGGGCCCACCACAAACCTTAACCAAGTCCTGTAACATTTTTAGTCATGTAGGAGGTGTGTTTTGAATTTATTAGATAGAACTGTACCTGAATATTTGTTCTCTTTCGTTGATGATTTCCAGGATTTGTGTACTTAGGATTGCACTTAAATTTCATTTGAAGCTTTCATAGATCTAAAGTTGTGATAGTTTTTGTTAGCTTGAGGATCATTATCATAATTATAATCTACATCTATTAACTTCTTTAATTTCTCTCATGTTTTCATGAAAGTTGAGAAGAAGATCCTTTGTCCTGAATGAAAATGATTTGATCATATGTAGATATATATATTATTGGCAAGAAACTCATGTAGCTTGTGTTTAGTATGAATTCTTGTGGGAATTGCTTTGGAATAGTGTGTCCTTCGTTGATGAAGTAAAGAGTATTAATGCTTGGAGAACTGCATATCATTTCCAATTTGTTGGTTATTCGATTTACAAGGTGATGATTATTTGATTTGTAGTGTAATTTGAATGAGTGGTATTTCATTTATTTGATTTTGCAGTGAGCCTTAAGTTAGGCTTACTTTTTGTCACTTGCTTAGATAAATCGAAACTATGTGTTGTTTAATTTCTCAGATTGCTTTTGAGTTAGGAAGACATAAGTTATGAGTTCATATGCTTAATTCACTTTGAATGAAATAGTACATAGGAAATAGTTTGAGTTATTTTGCAAGACATTGTCGAGTTTACTTTCGATTCTTAGCACCCTAGGGATTAGTTTTGCATAGTGATTTTAAATGAAGTTGGTTGTTAGGTTGATTTGAGAACATCACTTGTGATAGTTTTCAATCTTATTTCTGGAAGAGTTTTTTAGATAGATGTGTCATAATTGAAAATGAGATAGTAATTTGGGTGGTGTATGCGAAATAGATTTCATTGTTAGTAGTTTAGATTGTATAATGAAATAGGTTTCTTAAATTCAGCAAGCTTTGGTGTGATTGTCAGGAACAAAGTTGTTTATTCTTCATTTAAATTCGTACTAAGTCTTCATAGCGTAAATATAGATCTGAAATGTAATGCATTGCAACTCAAAATTTGAAAAATTTGGTTGACAATTTAAACTTAGGGAATTCAACGACATATAAAAGCACTAACATTTTTGGTGCCGTTTTCGGGGAGTTTCAAAAGATCCAGGTAATATTTCTCTAAAGATTTATATGTGGGAAAATCAGAGGGCAAAAAGTGTACGATAAGACATGAGTAAAGAGCCATGCATCCACTATGGTGGGGTTGCTCCAAAGTCTAGTTGTATGTAGTAGATCTTTGTAGTCTTTTCTTTTTCTTATGCGTAAAATTAGAGGTAGACCTAGATATATTAAGGGGAGATTTATTCAAAGTACCAAAACACTTTCAGAATTATTTGGTCCTACAAAGACACCCCCAACTAATCCCGCTAAGTGTTAAGCAAGTATCATAGAGGAGGGAGAAAGATCTACCACGAAGGTGGCCTCAGTAAAAGGAATATTACATCAAGAGGAGGCAACACAACTTCAAGGTATGCCACAACAAGAACAAACTATCTGTCACGCGGAAAGAGTCGATCTTGCGGACAAGATAGACCTTCCTAGAATCTAATGAAGACCTAATGACAAACACACCAACCAGACACTATCTTTCTCTAAATGCGCTTTACAAATAATGGCAAACAAATGTGTTTAAGGCCTACCTCATGTCCAACGCAAGTTTGGAGATGCCTTCACTCTTTTGATCCAAGTAAGTTCCTTTGTCACAAACTTGCAAACAAAAACAAGGCAAACGATTAAATAGCACCTAAATAACCAATATTATAAAACATATTTAACATGAAATTCAAGGAGTCCATGAAACAAATAACATGAGACACTTGTTGAGAAAAATGAGCTTGATTGTATTAATTCAAAAGGAGAAGAACTTTACAACCTTTGCCTTGACGCTGTACAAGCTCCTCCCAGGGTCCAACAATAAGTCTCCTCTACTTTGAAAAGCTTCACTCACTCCCCAATGAAGCCAAAAAGGTATGTGATCTCTCCTCTTAAGCTCAAATAGGAAGTCTTGATTTCACTAGCATTTACCCTCAAAAGTTCAGCTTCTAACCTCCCTAGCCACTGACCCAATGCCTCAATTTATAGGGCAATGGAGATCAGTTACCAGGTCCTCCTTCAAAGGGATAGAATCCTCCTTCAAAGAGATAGCTCCTCTTAACAAGGGATTAGTTCCTCCTCTTATGGGATGCATGAACCACTTGGAGCGAACAATCCACGTAACAAATCCTTCTAGAAAACTCTAGAATTAACCCAAAATGAGGTTTTTAAGATAAAAATTGTGCCTTTTGACTTTCACAGGGGTACGCACCCTCCCTTTTACATACAAAGTGTATAAGTACGCAGATATCATGAACAAAAGGTGCGAGCCCGTAGGCAAAAGTGAGAGAAAGTGTGGAACCAGAGTTACATTTCTTTTTTGATGTCTTTCTCTCATTTCTAAAGCTTGTTCTGAAGAGCTGAGGTTTGAGACTTTCTTAGGAAACTGGCATAGGTGGTGATAGACCCATATCGACTGCAAATAATCAAGGTGACGATATTTTTGTGTAACACCTCCAATTCAAACCTAAAGTTCTAGTTCACTATAAATGAAGCATAGTTAATTTCCAAACAACTGAATTACACCTTCATAGTGGAAAACCCTATTTGAATAAAATATAATAAATTTAAACTTTGACTATGCACAACAATTCAACCAAGTGAAGATTAGTTATGGGTTTTAATGCATCACGAGAAAGGAAATACACTAATATGCCTAACTCGCCAACCAATGTCAAGTCTCAACTAAGCCGATCTTGGTTTGGTTAAATGGGCCCACACTAGGTCCAAACTTGAGGTACTTGGGTGCTTTTGATTTAAAATGAGTAGGATATGAAGGGCAGACTCTTTTCCTCTATTAATCCTCCACCAATCAACTGATTTTCGATCTCTACCAAATGAGTCTTTGGTTGAAATTGATCTATGCTCAATTCTTCTCGAGCTTTATCTCCTTCTTGAAATTTATCTTTCTTGGGCTTCCAAAGGATTTTTCCCAAGCTTATTATTTGGTGGCTTAGTTTGATCTAAGTTTCTCATTTATTTTGCATAGTTCTCGCTCCTGGGGATGTCTTAAACTCACTTTACATCAGCTATTAGTCCTCTAATCGTGGTTTCATGCGATGATCTACAATCACTTCTCTCCTTATTGATATTAATGTACAGGCTTTAGCCTAGACATACTATCCATAGGCTCTTTGATGAGAGACTAGGTTGCCTTGGCTTCCAATAACCCAAGACTTACTCAACACACAACTCTATATTCACCCAATTATTTTTCAGGAACTATTTAAAATATGTAGTCAAAAAGCGAATATGGATTTGGCTTCACAAGTTCCATGAGAGAGACTTATCTCACCTTCCAATCCCATTCCTCACCTCATCTAACTTAAATGTGACTCAACTTATCCAATGGTGCAATGGATAGGTCCATAGGCATTTAAAAACCGCAACACATAGCCTTGAAAACTTTCTATTGTAGGCATTGTGAAATTATTTCATAGCATTGTTACAAAATCTTGTAGGTGCTACGAAACAATTTCGTAGGGCTCTAAAAAAAAATCCTGTTTCGAATTTGGGGAAACTAAAATTATTTAACTTTGTTTATAAAATATTTTCCACATCCTTAACTAGATCCTTAACATAATGAGTGATTTCATATGCCTTCCTTCACTGGATTTCCAAGACTAACACATATTTATTGGACAAGGACAAATCTAAAAGGATTTTCACAGCATTCCAAAATAAGGTGCTCTATTTGCTTCTATGACAACAATCAATCACTAACATAAATTCATGTGTCTTTTATTCCAGGGCATGACCACGCATTCTTCTACATGATTTATGATAGGAATCCCAAAAATACAAATGGGAAATCACAACGTACACTTTGCCAATGGAAAACAACTAGAGGGGCATTTTAACAATGTTTCCAAAACAAAATGTTATGTTCTATAGTAATATCACTTAATCATTGTAAATCTCACACAACCACTATTTCAGAACACATGGAACACTCTCTCGCAGGTATTTTAACCAAATACAAAATAACTAGGCACAAATACACAACGATTGAGGCCACAACATTAAGGTTTCCATTCAATATGAACTCAACATACGATATATTAGCACCAACAAAATATCAATAATAGGTACTCATCTATCCATGAAAAGATAAGGCTCAATAACCGTATACCATCAATACATAACATCTATAGCCACCAAGATTCTCAACACATTCATATTCTTAACATAAATCGATTCAACAAGTGGAGACAAACAAATTCACAAACAATATGAAGGCAGATAAGTTAACACACACAAAGGAATATAAACAACTTCTCATTAATCAAATTCAACTATACATTAACTGGCTAGATATACAATGTGGGCATGTGCAACCCAGGCCTTTTGACCTCAGCCTCTTCTCCTTGCGCTCGATATTCTCTTATCTACTTCTCTTCTTCTCCACTTTTGTTGCATACTCTCTTCTCAAACACTCTTTTCTTTAAAAGAAAGTTATCATCGGACAACCAAGAGTCACAAGATGAATTATTTCCCCTTCTCGAAAAATAAGGGAAACTGAAACTATATATACATTAGGAAATAATTCCTCCAATTTTTTCTAAAAAAAAACTCACTTCCTAATGTAAATATTTACAATGTCTTACAAAAACATTTAAATTTCTCCTAGCATCATCATGTGACCATCCCATCACATTGGAAAGCTTTTGTCCATTCCTCATCGAATTTTGTGCTCCATCTATGCACCTACATCAGACTCCTGAGGTACGAAAATTTATGACATCCTGGTCATATGGTTATGATGTTCTTGTAACAACTTCAATTCTTGAGATACAAAATGCCTCTGCAGTAACAAGTCTCCACCTTACTACATGTGTTATTGGGAAATCTAGTGTCCATGCAGATCTTCTAGTCCCACTAAGAAGGGTAGCTATCTTAGAAACAAACAAACTAAAGTTACTTGCAATTTCCTTTATGAGAAGTAGATGAGAGAGAAGCAGAGAGTACCAACCTCAGTCTTTCGCTTGGCTCCTTGCTTGTTTCCTCTCTCCTTTAACATATATTTGCCGCTTCTCCCTTTCTTACCCCACTTCAAAGAGCACCTATAAATTCAAAGCAGCATAGTACCATGAAAGCACCGAGATCTACAATCATAAACAATACAGGGCCAGATATATATTGACCACACAAATGCATATATCAACTCAAACATACAAGAATGTGGAGGAAAACTCAAATAGCTTTATTGATAGAAAGAGTATAAGAGAGGATTACAACCCATTGATCTAACCCAGTGTCATCCTCCCAGCATGAAAGCCCTTATTCACCTCATGAAAAGCTTAGATCACCCAACACTATGATGTCCCACAACGAAACCAACAGCTCTTCTTTACAAAAATACAAGATTCCATCCTCTGGATCTTTGGGATGAGGGATACATATAAAGATGTTTGCAGGTGGGTGAGTTAGCTTCTGGGATTGTTATTAGTGTCATTTCTCTGATAGTTCTCAATTCCACTTGGAGATTTCATGATCTCTTACTCATCCCTGGGCAAATTCAGAGAGGAAAGTGTCACAAGAGAAGTTTCTGGAAGATTCCATGATCATCCACCTTGCAAACTATCTCTGCCATTTGTCTACTCTCTCTCACTGCACCCTACAGAAGGTCTTTCCAGTATGCATCACAGTTTTTTCATGTGGCATGTGAGATGCATCACACCCTTAGCACTGAGCAGTGTGTATGGTCCAGTTTTGACCAGTTCTGAGTAGTTTTTCATGGAGAACTTCTGCGAGATGATGTAATCAGCTGACCTTGCTCCTTTAGGGTATGAAGCAACATTTTTAGAGACTTATAAGCCCTTGGTTTATGGACATATGTGATTGGCGTTGCAGTTTCCAAATATGTCTATAACAGTTTCCCCCTAAAGCATGAGGTCGTAAATCCTTTTGATGTTGGGTGAAATTCTTTATCATGAGGATCCGACGTTTTTCAAACTAGAAGGCAACCTGTAATAAGATACAATACAATACATTATCTTCATAATATTTTCATGATCTAGCTGAGGTGGGAATTCGCATGCTCAGCTTTATAAATTCATTCTCATGTACATAGGACAAACAACCGTCTGTGTGGCAGACTGATGATTCTGGTAGAGCCATCATCCTTTGGCTTGGATGATTATCTGTGCAGCAATGATGTACATTTTATGTCTTTATTTTCCTGAATATATCGTAGCCCAGATGGATGAAACTAGATCTGGGGTCTTCAAACTCATTCAATCTTCGCCTGAAGTACAAGTCGATCCATGTGAAAAGATGTCCTGGAGTCGAACTTGGAAAGACATCGCTTGATTACTAGCTAATGATGTAAGTTGTTAATAGGTACGAGAGGAATCACTGATAATGATGATGACCCTCAAGGTACGAAAGTACAATTCATGTGGTGTGAAAAAGGGACTTGGCGTCGAACACCATGAAAAATCTTTCAGTCGAAGGCCATTGATGTAAACCTGTCGCCGGAAGTGAGAAAATTGCCATTGAGGCATCCAAGCTTCAAAGTACTGAAAGGGTTGTTCCTAGCTCGACTTCTTGGATAATGAGCTAATGTCGATAATAAGTGACCTGTCGTAGGAGGGCATTAATGAATCCCACATCTACGACATGAAATGGAGCAAATGATTTTGTGGAGGTGAAAACGATCTGATGATACAAGGGTCAGGGTGGCGGTCATGAAGGAATGAAGCGTGAAGGTATTACAGCGGATGAGACACAAGCTGGGTTGGTGAATTCTCTTAGCGACTTCTCTTGAACATATCGGTGACACTGAGGTGGATTGGTAGTTTTAGCCCCAAAAATTGATGGTACGATGGACCAATGGTAATATGACCGATCAACGGAATAACCCAACCCGACTCAATCATGGTGATGAAGTGAAAGTGTCATGTTCAAGAGAGACTTGCTACTAAAAAATTTTCTTCAAGTTTTCCTCCCAATTTTCCCCCAGTCATTGCTAACCAGTACCTCTTTATTTTTGTCAAGCTTGAGGAGGATAACATATGCTTGTTCTATAATTTTCCCTTCGGGCAAACCCATCGTTATGTTTTAACGAGCCTAGCGACAGTGAAACACGTTCTTGTTTGCATGGAAAAGTTTGTCGCTATTGTTTTAACGAGTTTAACGACAAAGATAACTCGGTCCTTTTTCAATTTTAGAGAGTCTGAAAAGGGACGGAAAGGAAACTCCAGTAATATTTTTTGTCATATAATCCCTTAAGTTTGAAAAAGTATAAAATAATACAAAAGGGATGAATTTTCGATAGTTTTAATGAGCTGAACAAGACAGGTGCTCGATCGTTTTGTATAATGATCCCTGAGGTCCAAAAAGATTAAAATCTAGAGGAGGGATAGCGCTTATGATTGTTTTAATGAGCTGGAGAGGCCAATTGCTCGGCAATATTTTCATATTTTACGAGTCATATGAAAATATCTTATATCTAACTCGTTTTTTGAGGAACGAGTGAAATTTTCGGGTAGCAGCTGGTTCTAGGTAAGGTTTGGAACTATTCAATCATGGCAGTGTAAAGAAGATGGCCAACAGAATCACTCGTAGCAGTTGTTCCTCAAAAGGGGTAAACAATCAAATGGAGGCATATGATTGGTTAAAAATAAAGTGGAGGTGATGGTAAAGAACACGACCAAGGCTCAAAAGATGATGAGAAGGTATTTGAAATGGTTATTTACTGGAGGTTGGTTCATTTTTTAATGAGCTTAAACTCTGATGGAAGATATGCTCATTGCTTAGGTTTAATTTTTAACGAGCTTGAACTTTGCGTAAAACTGCTCGTGCTAGTCGTATAATAAGGACGTCTCATCGATAGGTTCATTTTTTAGGGAGCTTTCCCCATTCAAAACTTTGCTCCGCTGCCCTTCGCATGTAAGCTAGGAATGACCAACTACTATCCTAGGGGTTAATTAACTACTGGGGTTAGGTATGAAAACTTTTCCTTTACTTTGTTGGTGCCATTTGGCCCCTGAAAAGGTGAATGGTCGATCAGACCAATCACCTAACTTAAGTAGTTGAAGTTAGTAGAAACTATGGGGTTAGAGTTACGTTGGTCATTTTTTTCTTGCGTACAAAAGGTTTGCATGCCCCCAGGTATAGCGAAGTAGAGTTTCCAGGTTACCATATGAAATTTCTCGCATTTTCAAGATTGTTCCATCTGCATCGCAGACAAAACACTTCCTTGGCGATGTCTATCGAAATAGACAAAGGTGAATGGCACAGTCGCCTCCACTCACATAAATTTGACAAGGGAATCTTATTCTAGCCTAATCCCATTTTCCTAAACGGACGTGTGTGTCAGACTAGTCATATATCCTCCGTGGAGACCTACCCTATACCTAAAGTTTTTCTATTGAAGCAGACTAGGGTGCATGCCCCCTGGGTTTCAGTCATAATCACCGAATCACTCGTGGTCATCAGGTGGACGGACTGGAGACTGATGAGACATTCCTTGCATAAAAAGACCAATTAGGGATGGCATTTGACTGTTAGCTGTGTGAGCAGGGGAGTGAAAGCTGGTCTACGAGCTGGACCACTCTACCTTCATGCGGAAAACACATCACTCGAAAGAGCGAGGAGACAATGGCTCCCATGCTATAAATGTAGTCACGCCCGAGGAGTAGATCATAATCTAAATATCCTTGGAATACCATTACGTTCAGATAAACGATTTTCCCTCTCAAAGTTGTATGTAAATTTGGAAGGATCACTAATGGCCGACTGGTTCCTTTGTTCAAGCCTATCAGATTTCACATCTCAGGTAGAAGCGATGGTGGACTAAGCGCTTTCCAAGCAGTTTAGGAAAGGATACTCATAGAAGCCCCTTCATCTAAGATAGTACCAGCCATGACCATTTTGTAAGCTTGTACTATGATTCAGAATGGTACATTAGATAGTAGACGGGGTTTGCCTAGTAGGTTCCAATAAAAGGAAATGACTAGGTTGCTTGGAGGTGGGATCGAATAAATGAACGAATACGACTTCGACGAAATTCCTTCCTGTGGTAAAGGAATGGGTATATTTCCCCCATGTTCATCGGAGTTTGTGTTTACGAAATGAATTTGAACAGTGCCATTCTCATTCTCTTCGGTGACTGTATCATTTAAAGATGGACCTTCTGAAGACAAGACTGGGTCGGCTGCTGTCTTGACTTGTTGACTTTGGTACGTTGTGGACTCAGAGGGTTTATCTTCAATGATAGATGCTTCGACCGACCACAAAGGTGTGTCAGTCGGATTTTCAACTAGCGATGGACTTGGCAAGAGTTTCTTCTATCCAAGAGGAAGCCGTAGCGGTGAAGCAGGACGGTTATCCAAGACTCTTTTAGCTTCGTCTAGAAAGGGATAGTGGTGGATGGCATGATCACCTTCACACAGTGTACAAGGAATTTTATATTTTCCTTTCCATCCAGTGACTTCATTTTCACTAGTTGACGGTGTACTTTCAACATGATCGTCAAAGGTTGAGGACACCGAATTGTGCAAGCGGGGAGACCAGTCCCTTGAGATCTATGGGATGCAAGGACAATCTCAATGATAGTGGTCCCCTTTGCAAATGACACATGGAGATTTAGGTTTGGATGGTGCAGTGTGCGGATTTTCACTAGACGATGTATGTTTGCCCCTTTTTTCCTTTGGATCCTTATTCTTCTTCTCCTTCCCTTTCTTCTTCTTCTCAGTTACTTGGTTTTTAGTTTTACCAGCTTCACCAAGTGAAGAGGAAGAAGGAGAGGGAGAAACAAAAAAAGTAGAAGGTTGGGGGGTAACTCTAGTATCATCTAGTTTCTGATTTGATTGCTCAGGAATCACAGTGCTTTGAATGACAGAGGTCGAGAACAGCCATACTGGCAAGCCGATTTTCAGTCCTGGAAGGGACAATGTGGCCATATGAGGTGCACCAACATCTCCCCAAGAGGAGAAAGGACTAGGATTCCCCCCAATGGGAAATACTTGGTTGGTGGACTCCATTTTCTCAACCTAAGATCAACGAAGGAATAGTGACATTATTCTGATTAAAATAAATTTTATGACGCTTTGACACAACTTGCTTTTTTAGTTTTTAAGAGTCGATAAAAAGCTAAAGATGACTCTAGTTGCCTTCGATTTTAATGAGCCTGAAGTGACAAGTGCTTAGATGGACCTTTTTCTTTAAGGAGTCTGAAAAGGAATGAAAGAGAGTACTTTGAAAATCTAGACAGAGGGATTGCCAAACCAATCACAAAACTGCAGAATACTTTTTACGGTACGGCAACCAATCTTCCCGAATGTTGTGTTCAGTGCATTGCGATCCATAGGGTGGCAGACACGGCTTCCTAAGGATAAAGGATATAACCTATTGTGGTCTCCCAATATATAATCGATGGTACATGGGAGCACAAGTCCGTACTGGCACTTGTCGTCTCAAAGAGGAGGAATCACCCAACCTTTGATGAAAGCGATAGTTACTAGGCTTTACGATGGCACAATACGTCTCTAGCCTAGAATTCTAAATGTTGTGTGTTAGATTACAAAGTGTTTTATGTTCATTGAATTTATTTTATAGTTGATCTTTCTTAACAAGTTTGTCTTTAAGGTTCACTGCATCATGTAGGTATACAATTCCTAAAACTGCAATCTAAGATGATAAACAGTCATTTACTTTTCTTTTTGCAATGAAAATCCTAGCTACCAAGGAAAGAGAAGCGAGATTCTTTCAACATAGAGCAGAGAGCACACACTAGATGCACTCTCCTAAATCAAAATCAACAAGCAGTCTAAATGAAAATGCACATGCATGTATTTTTTTTCCGCTTTCTTAATGTGTGAATGAAAAAAAGAATGATAAGTACATATCTGAATTATATTTTCTTTCAAAGCAATAGTACTAACGATTTTCTCTTCAAAATACGAAAGGAAGACAAAGGAAACACTTTCAACTTCAATTTGAAAACTACTTTCGACACTTGAAATACTATCAATTCAAATCAAATACAAGAGCAACAGTGTAATCGACCATCAAATAGAGTAGGATTCTTTTCTTTGACTGAAAATGACACTTGCGACAATTCCAAATCAAAAGACGATAGTTCGATTAAGCTACTTTTTTGTAAATGAGAACTGTAAATGGTGAAAAATACATAAAAACAATCACAATTCTTTGTACAATGGAGGCTGAATAATGCGAAGGAAGGGAATTTCAATAGTGGTATACTAATCATAAATAGAAAAACTCCTAAATAAAGTTGAAGAGAGTGAAGAAAAACCAAAATTTGAAGGCAGAAATAGTCTTATCTGATCATCGCACTTGTAACACAGGGAAACAGGGATGCATCTCACCTACTACACACGGGAGGTGTGATGCATCCAGATTGCCTAAAGGAGACAATGTGATGGTCTAGGGACGAGACTTTAACTTGGTTTTTTATCACAGTTTGCAGCTTAGTTTAGGGATTTAGGCTGAGCTAATGATAGTTAGTAAATACAAAGTGTAGGGGTTGATCTAATGAGGTTACTTGGGCCACCACCAGGGCAATTAGGATGTTTGTAATTTAGATGTTTAATTCATAAACTAACCAAGACATTGATTGAAGTAGCATTCATCTACTTTGTAGTTTCATAAAAAAAGCAGTTTGAAGGCTAACTGGCATAACTTCAGGCTTCGTCTGTAGTATGTAAAGTAAAAAAACTAGAAACAAGAAAACAAGCTATTTGCTCCCCAGCAGAGTCGCCATTTTGTTATCAGGAAATCTAGTGTCCATGCAGAGCTTCTAGTCCCACTAAGATGGGTAGCTATCTTAGAAACAAACAAACTAAAGTTACTTGTGATTTCCTTTATGAGAAGTAGATGAGAGAGAAGCAGAGAGTACCAACCTCAGTCTTTCACTTGGCTCCTTGCTTGTTTCCTCTCTCCTTTGATAGAACTTTGCCACTTCTCCCTTGCTTATCCCACTTCAAAGAGCACCTATAAATTCAAAGCAGCTCATCAAATCACCGAGATCTACAATCATAAACAATTTAGGACCAGATATATATTGACCACACAAATGCATATATCAACTCAAACATACAAGAATGTGGAGGAAAACTCAAATATCTTTATTGATAGAAAGAGTAGAAGAGAGGATTATAACCCATTGATCTGACCCAGTGCCACTGTCCCAGCATGAAAGCCTTTCTTCACCTCATGAAAAGCTTAGATCACCCAACACTATGATGTCCCACAATGAAACCAACAACACTTCTTTACAAAAATACAAGATTCCAGCCTCTGGATCTCTGGGATGAGGGATCCATATATAGATGTTTGCAGGTGGGTGAGTCAACTTCTGGGATTGCAATTAGTGTCATTTCTCTGATAGTTCTCAATTCCACTTGGATATTTCATGATCCCTTACTCATTCCTGGGTGAATTTAGAGAGGCAAGTGTCACAGGAGAAGTTTCTGGAAGATTCCATGATCATCCACTTTGGAAACTATCTCTGCCATTTGTCTACTCTCACTCATCGTACCTACAGAAGGGCTTTCCAGTATGCAACACACTTTTTGCATGTGGCAGGTGAGATGCATTGCACCCTTAGCACTGAGCAGTCTGTATGGTCCAGTTTTGACCAGTTCTGAGCAGTTTTTCTTGGAGAACTTCTGGGAGATGATGTAATCAGTTGACCTTGCTCCTTTAGGGTATGAAGCAACATTTTTAGCGACTTAGAAGCCCTTGGTTTATGGACATATGTGATTGGGGTTGTAGTGCCCAAATATGTCTATAACAACATGATACCTCCCCAAACCTTCTCTTGATTCTAGGATTTTGGCATCTTCCTGGTCCTCTTCTCTGAAACCCTTCGAGCACTCTTTGCTCTAGTCTATTGAAAATATCCTCACCTTCCTCTACTGTCACCTACACAGTGAAACTAAAAAACCTTACCAAATCTTTAATCAACTTGTACCTTCTTCTATTGCTTTTGTTGTGAACTCTGAATTTTACTTGTTGCTGAAATTTTCAAACTTACCAATATGTTTCTCAAAATTTTCCTCAGAATCATAGGCCGTCTCTCCATACAACTAACTATACTTCCTACTTTCCTTTTGTCAATTTCATCTTCTAATTTAGTCCTTTGTAGATATTTGTTGTCTTTAGGTTGCTGCATACCTTCTCTTGTCACGAAATTTGAACAAAATTCTAGTTTATTTCTTCCCTTCACAACCTGCTGGTTGTAGGTTGCAATTTCATCCTAATTTTCATCCAAGACAATCTTCCCCTTTTCCAATTCTGATTTTCCATTCTGAATATGCAATCCTTGGTTGATTATCCTCTCTTCCATGAATGTCATCTCCTCATATAATTCAAAAAGAACACTTCTTGAATTGTATTTTTTGACCTCTATGCAATATCCATCACAACGATCTTCTGCCAACCATTCCTCCAAAACTCTATATATTCATTCATGCTTTCTTTCCTTGGTGTTTTAAAATAGAAATTAAACTCTATTCCCTATGTCTTCTTCGAAATTTCCATACAATTATGGAATTTATGCGGCTCTCAACATCAACATATACCCCTCCATGTCTTACATAATACCTCCATTTCGGTCCTTTGGTTCAGCTCAAATCATTTGAGATTTTCCTCCAACTGAGCCTTTGATCTCTATATCAGCTTCACTTGCAACAAATTCCATTTTACTTTCTTCAGGAGGGCCCATCTATAACCCTATTCTTTCTCATCTTTCTGTAGCAATCCTCTCATCATCTCTAGCTATAATTTGATTTCAGCTACTGTTTCTAGCATCATTTAGCACTGCTATAGACTTCATGATCTTATATGGCCTTGAGAAACCATTTTCCCATGCATAATTGATATCATATTAAAAAACAATATTTCAAATTCCATATGTTACTCTACCCACACTAAATTGCATACATATGCAGGTCCTATAACACTGCATGAGCATATACCTTTTAAAATATGAAAAAAAAAATAAAATGCTATTTTTAAAGTGGTGTTCACAAGTTTTACCAAGAACCCACCTATAGGAGCCTATGGCACAACTAAATTAACTAATTTTAGGTGGTATATATACACCCCTTGGGTAGGCCTAAAAAACATAAGAGAAGGGTTATCAACATTATACCCATTTTTCTCCCAAATCAAGTATGATTTTCCCATGCCTCCTACACTCCTAGTCTCTATGGAAACCCTGGTTTCCTTTGTAGAGATATTAATCATATTGATAGCATATCCTTTCCCTTGTTATAGAGGTTGTCTTCGTGGCTTGGGATGGATAGGTTAGGAGGAAGGCTTTGTCAGTGCTTTGGCTTGGATTGGGTTGTACCTTTCCTGTACCTATTTTTGTAAATCAATAAAGAAGCTCATGTCTTGTTCTTGATATGTTATTGAGTCATGAGTATTGATTTATACGCTTATATATGATGATATAACATATCTTTTATGTATGCAAATTGAATCATCTATCATGTATATGATTTTGTGAATTAACTTACAGGCCTACTCGTTCTATAGGAAGAAAAGGGTTTGGACCATTTGAGAACATCATCAAACATAACATCTTTAGGTATGTTTAAAAATCCATGTTTCGTAGTTCATATGTTTGGCATGCTTGCTTGGCTTCTCTTTGTTGAGTATTTTGTTATGACCTGTTGAGGTTGTCAACCCTTACCTTAGGGAAATTTCCCCGGTAACAAAATTTGTGACTCCATGGGGGAAGACCATCAAGTATTTCCTAGAAGGATTGTTATTCTTTGATCTGGGCTTTGGTTCGCATTTTCTTGACTTTTCCAACATTCTTGACTCTTGAGCAATCTGGTCATTTAGCCTGATCTCTTGGATTAGGGCAATATTTTTATATTTTCTCTAGTTTTCCATTTATACGTGATTTTTATTGTAGACAATTACGTATATATGTGTTTTATTCTAAACAAACCTATGTATATATGAATTTCTTCAGACACAATCATGTACACAAGCAGTTCTGTAGTTATAAAATCGCGTACAGATCTGAAAAATTGAATTTTTTAATTTATGGCTTTTGTTGGGGGCTTGACAAGCCCCAAGTTTGTTTATGTTTTTTATGGTATGAATGAGGCCTAGAAGTATCTTTTTATTAGCTGGTATAGATGTTCTTCATATTGCTTGTAAAAAATTATGTCAACCTATGGTTTTTAGTTTTTTAAGCCTTTATATCTGAAGTTGGGTTTCATATCTTCTTTAAGAAGTGTCTAGCTATTATGTGCTTCTAGGACTACTGATTTTTCTTCAACTTGTTTATAACCCAGTCTTTTTGATTGCTTCTTTTACATCCTTGAAGTTGGATTTTTTTTTTTTTTGAATTGTTTGTTTTAGAAAGATGTTTGCAATTCTTGAATAAATGAGAGATTTTAGTTCTCTAGAATCTTTCTGATTTCCAGAATCCTTTGTGTCATCCTGACCAAATCATTAAATGTGTTTTAGTCTCTTATTTAGATTAGTCTTTTAATCTTTGTGATCACTGATGACTGGTGGGATTTGAGTCTATTTCTTCTTGTTTGTCTTGAATTTGATGCTTGCTTTCACTTTCTGAAATTTCGGTATTTAAAGCTTTGAAAGAAAAAGGAAAACATCTGCTTTGGGTTTCTTTTCTTTTGTTTTTTGGCTTTTTTATTTTTTGAGCTTTTGGAAAAGGTGTAAAATTTTGTCTTAAGGCTAAGAGTCTTTTTTTCTTTGAGGAGTGTTTCTTCTTTGAGATTTTCTTCTTTTGGCATGATAAATTTGCTTTTGCTTTTGAGTTCACCTTTGTTTGTTTTTGAGTTTTACTTGAATCTTGCATTTGCATTCTAGTGTGCATTAGGGTAAGTTGCATTTTAGACATAATTTAGTTTTAGGTGTTGAATGTGTGAGTGCTTAAAAAGAAAAATAAATAGAGTTTTGTTTTTTTTGCTTTCTCATAGAACCTGCGTAGAAATCTCTTTCATTGAATAAAAAGAAGTGTTTCATTTGCATGTAGCCTAGGTTTTCTATTGATTTATTTTGAATCATAACATCATCAGTTGCAGTTTTGCTTCCGTTGTGCTAAATAACAACCAATTAAAATAAGTGCTCAAAATTGAAATGAGCTAGACTTTTTATTTTTGTCATAGCAATGTCAACTACTCTAGGAAATTTAGGGCCTTGGAATAGGTATGTCGAGAGTAAAATATCCAAGGCCACTTAAATTGAAAGTATAGAAGTTTACTAAAGAGTGGAAATAAAGTATCATTAAGTTATTGGGGAAAGCTCCTCTAACATAGGAGTTAAGCATGAGGACCTGTGAATATAAGGAAAAAGAGATACCGCCTCTCCTACTTGTTGGATCATGTGCCCGCAACTATTCCACATGGATTCTGATCACGAGTTGGTGACCTTAGTGTTAGTCCCCTAATTTGCATCCTTTTTGACCATTTTTCCATTCCCAAATCATAACCATTTACCCCTGTTTTACTTATCTTATGCACCCTCATCTTGCACTAGTGCGAGAATGATGACACATTTTGCATTAACTTCATATTTTACATTTTTTAGTTTAACTTAACATTTATTAACTATTTATTATGTGATTCCCTACTTAAAATTACTTTTGTAACTTATCGTTACCTCCTATGTTATTTAATAGTTAAATGCTCACCTTGACCACTGATTTTAGCGAAGATCAGATCTCGTACCAGTGTTAGCGCCACGAATCTTGGCCGCAAATCTAGATCTCTTTGATTACCACCTAATTTTGCACCGCCTTAGCCATGAACAACATAACATATTTGAAGGCAACTGAGTCTGAGTTATGACAGAAAGTCAATCTGAAGCAGCTGGGATCGGACTTAGGAGGAACAAATAGCTAGAGACAACCACGGCTTGTTCTATTAAAATGCCTAATTGTGAAGGCCGAGAGCTTTTTTTGCAGTCAATTATGTAATCTGGTGTAACGAAATCTTATTTTGTAATTGGTTATGTAATTTGTTGTAATGAAATCTTATTCTGCAATCGGCTATGTAACGAGTTAAACGATCCTTTTGGTCTTCGGCCAAGGATCTATATAAGGAGAAATGTAAATAGGATGAAATGCTTGATGGTTTATAGAATTGAATAAAACAAAGAATAGAACCAGGAAGGTGGTAACAAGCCTGTCTTTTTTTTATCACCCGAATCTGGGTTGGATATGTAATCACACATGTATTTGCTTTGATGATTTAATAAGAAGAGCTCCACCTTAGGTTTCATGAATTTTTATTTTTAACAGTTGATGAATTGATTCAGTACTAAGTAGCATTCCCATTTGAAAGGGAAATGCGGTGGTTGGCAAAGGCCCTACCAACCGACATGTTATCCCTCTTTTTTGATCTTGTAATTTACGTTTTTGAACTACCATGTGTGATTTAATTTATAACATTTGAATTTCTGTATGAGTGAAAGAAAATCTGCAGTGTGAAGTAGTTAAATTTCCTTTTCTACATTTGATTTTGAATTGGTTTTCCTTGCCTGGTTTGATCAAGACAAATTACCTTCACTAGTGCACGTTGGTGTGTTATTCACTTTCTGTGCGATTGGTTTGGTTTTCCCTACCTAGTTCGAGTAGAAGAAATTACCTGCACCAGTGCATGTTGGTGTGCTATTCACTTTCTGCACGTTTGGTTTGGTTTCCCCCTAGTCTGAGCAGGAGAACTATTCCTGCACCAGTGCTAGATAGTGTGATGCAGTAAGCCTCTTTATTTTATTTCTAACAACTTTCCTATTTTCATTAACATTTCACAATAGGATAAATTGAAAATATTGTTTCTTTATTTCTGCAGAAATTCATCTTTTTGATATTCATAACACTTACAGTAATCAAGCATTGATTTCAAGAATTAAAAGTTAAAGTGTAAGAAGCTCTGATCGGGTACAAGAACTAGGTTCTTGGTACTAGATCTGAGTGCTTTGGACTTGAGAAAGTTCAAGCCTTTGCAAGAAGAAAATCACTTTTAGTACATACATTACTTTACACCTTCTGCATAAATCATTGTTCCTGCGCTAGTGCAAGCAGACTGCACCAGTGCAAGATCGATTCCTACAAGAAGGACACATTTACATAAGAAGGTTTGAAGGGGTCCATCTGTTGAAGATTGCTAAGGTTTCTTTTCTAAAGAAAATACATTCTCAGTAGTTAATCAATAGTCAGTTAGAGTAATTTCCTCCTTTTATTTCTGAATCTCTTTTGCCAGTACATTTCTTTTTGTTCCAACTTTCGATTATTTCGATGGTTTGAGTTGCCTTTTTTCTCTATAGTTTGATTCTGCAATTTTTCCTTCAAAGACTGTAGGAGTAGATATTAGAAATATTCATATCATCTCTGGCACTACTTGTGCTTCGTCTCTAAGTTTCTGAATCCCTCGGGTTGACAATTTAAGTGTTGAGGAGTTTACTTAAGTGTAATTCCTGCACCCAACATTTTGGCACCGTTGCCAAGGAGGAAATTTGATTTGGTAAGATTTTTTTGATTGTATAATAGAGGTCATTTTTTTCTTTCAGCATTGTTTGAGAAAGATTTTTCTTTTGAAGGAACTTTACTGGTGTTAATTAATTTTTGACAACATTTTTTATTAGAAATTACTTCTTGTTTTTATTTCTTTGAAATGAATACCTAGGAAAGGTAAGGGTTCAAAGCCTACTAAGGGCCAAAAGAATTTTGAAAACAAGTCTCATATCGGGTCTCCTTCTGTGAGCACGAAGCCCAATCAAACCCATCACACAGGAACAATCCACCTAGATTTTGGTGACAACAACTCAAGTGTGGTTCAGCCTATCGAGAGTAAGAAAGAGACAATGGCAGATCATGAAAATTATGTGGAAGGGTCTAGTGAAAACCAAGACCAGGTAAGCGAAGAACAATCCACTTTTGTGTTTCCAATTGTGTATCCTGATACTGTGGCACAGATGAAGAATATTCCACCATTATCTCCGCCCAATTTCCATGGTGAAGTTCATGAAGACCCTGGCTCTTTTCTATTCGAGTTTGATATTTTGTGTAGAAGTTATGATTATTCAACTGATGCTCAGAAGTTAAGATTATTTCTTGCTACCCTCAAGGGCTCGGCCTTGCACTGGTTCATGGGGATAAGAGGAAACTCTATAACCTCTTGGGAACAAATGAAGAGAGTGTTTTTATCTAAATATTAGGAATATTGCAAAACTCGGGGCATGCAGGATGAAATTTGTATGATCATACTTGATGATGATGAAACTCTTGAAGGTTACTTAGAAATATTTTTGTGTATTCTACAAAGGTCGAAACTTAAGCTTGATTCAAGCACTATTAGAACCTTGTTCTTAAGAGGACTTACTGATAGTGCTAGAAATAAGCTAAATATTCTAGGACAAGGTGACATATCTCAGCAAACTTTTGATCAAATTTGTGAATTATGCAGGAAATTTTCAAGAACTCAATATAGATCTGGTAGAGGAACTCGAAATAGAAATAGAAAAACTGAATCCTCCGATGCTATGATTATTGGACTAGAAAATAAAATGGAAAACATGAAAATTGATATAGTGAATGTTGTTTCTAAACAGTTGGACTCTTTAAAATTTTAGCAAAAACTTATAAAGGAACAAGGGTCACTATGTATTTTCTGTCCTAAATGTAGAGATAAGCATCCGCCTAAAGAGTGTCTTAATTTAAAAGAAACTAATAAGTGTGCTATTTGTGCAGAAGACCACATCACCGAAAAATGTCCCTCCATACTAGGACCTAAAGCTATATTCACAGGGGGACAACCTGAAGCTGAATAATTGAATGTCGTGGGAGCAAGAAGAAATTGGCCTTAGGTAGGTGCAGGTATGGCTCTTGAATTTTCTCCACACTATTTTGGTTATAATTCACATGCATATTTTTATCCTAACACTAATTAGCAGTGGCAGTATGGAAATCAATATCAACATGGACAACCTTCTCAACCATGGCAGCAAGGTTGGAGAGGGCCAACTCATTCCCCATATTCCTACTAGCCACCTATGTAGTCATATCCTCATACACAAAATTCAATGCCGCAACTTATGAGTCATTCTAATCCACCGTTTCCTTTACCTCCACCCTTTCAACCTCCTCAATTTCCTGGTCAACCTATGCCTAATCCTAACAATAATAAAGCAGTGCAAATGATTTATGTAACAAACCCACCTTTATTGTTTGAGTAATAGTCTATTTCAGTTGGGTTTAATGATATCCAGTTAAGATTGGGAAGGACTGTAACATCAGAAAATTAGAACGAACAATAATGATTGTTGAAGAGAAAGGAGAAGAGGAAACTCCTAACCATTCTCTAAAAGCAGTCACCAAACAACCCTTACCCTCTAGATCCTTGCCACGTTCTTCCAACTAGCCTCCCTTCCTAGAGAGGCTAGTTATGGAAAGAAGTGAGCCTATTTCTAAGATTAGCTTGGCATTAGAACTTTGGAATCTTTTCATTAAGACACCTTTTCTTCAAGGCATCAAAGAGATCCCTCTTTTCACTAATATTATTAAGGAACTCTATCTCAAGAAACCTGGGAGGAAGAAATTGGAACCCCAAACCATTCAATTTGTTGGTAGGGCAGCAGAGTTAATGACATGATGTGTATCTATGGAAAAATATACTAATCCTGGTAACCTGTTGTCTCAGTTTAGATTGGTAATTTCCTTGTATATAATGTTCTTATAGACCTGGGGTCAGCCATTAATGTCATGACTAAGCAAACCATGGATCAACTTCAGTTAACCCACCTTCACCTTACTCCCATTGTGCTTGAATTAGCAGATAGATCTAAAATTAAGCCAGAAGGAGTATTGGATGATGTGATGATTTCATAATATTCTTGGGAATATCCTACTGATTTCATTGTGCTTCAACTAAAAACCCAGTAGGAGGACATTCGTTGATCTTAGGTCGACCATGGCTTACTGCTGTCGATGTATATATTGGATGTCGTTATGGTGATATGTATATTTCACATGGAGACTCTAGGAAGAAAGTTACCTTATATCATCCTACCAAATCCATTCAGGACCTTCGAGATACTTTGTGGTTGGATCAAAGTAGTGATGACGAGACTCAACCCATCTCCCTTATCCATCATTATACTGAGTCCTCACAAGAAGATGAGATTCAACACTTCCTGAATAATCTAGACACTATGCCTAATATTGAGCCATTGAGCCAGATTTTCAGTTTAGATTTTCAAGATAATCTTGATCCCCATTCTTTTGCACCACTACATTTGACCACTCCCTTGAGTACTCCCGAGCCTGATACTACTCTTATTGAAATTAGCCCTAGTAAATCCTTGTATATTAGCTTAGATTTGGACTCATCTCAGCAAGAGTAGCTTGTGAATTTTTTGTGAAACCATCGCAGTGCCTTTGCATGGGGTTATGAAGATATGTAGGGTATCCCTCTTGAAATTTGCACACATCATATCTATATTTAGGAAGGAGCCCAACCTGTCCAACAACCCCAAAGGCGAATGAATCCAACTCTAAGAGATATTGTGAAAGAAGAAGTACAAAAACTCTTGGATGCTGGTTTTATCTATCCTATTTCCAATAGTTAGTGGGTCTCTCCATTAGTGCTAATACGTAAGAAAGATGGAAAATGGCGTATTTATATTGATTATCGAGAATTAAACAAATCCACTTTCAAATATTATTTCCCTCTCCCATTCATTGACCGGGTGCTTGATACCCTTGCATGAAAGAAATAATTTTATTTTTTGGATGGCTTTAGTGGTTATAACCAGATACATATTGCAATCGAAGATCAGGATAAAACTACTTTTACATGTCCATGGGGTACATTTTCTTATAGAGTGCTTCCCTTTGGATTATGTAATGCCCCGACTACCTTTCAAAGGGCAGCCTTGGCTATTTTTGCTAAGATGGAATTTGTGGAAATTTATATGGATGACTTTTCTGTGTTTGGTGATTCTTTTTAGGAAGCCCTAAAAAATTTGGAAAAAGTACTTCTTCGGTGTGAGGAAGCCCATCTCGCTTTGAGTGACAAGAAATCCAGATTGATGTGTGAAGCAAGGGTGGTACTTGGCCATTTGATTTCTAGTAAAGGTATCTAGGTCGATCCAACAAATATTGAAATCATTCCGCATCTTCCTAGACCCAAAAATCAAAGGGAAGTAAGAGGTTTTTTAGGACATGCTGGTTACTATAGAAGATTAATTGAATTTTTTTCTAAGATAGTTGCTCCTCTTTTCAGACTTCTAGCTAAGGATAGTGAATTTTCATGGACTACAACTTGCTAACAATCTTTGAAACATTGAAGGAAAAGTTAGTACATGCACCAGTTCTGAGAGGTCCTAACTGGTCTCTGCCTTTTCATATTTCCTCTGATGCTTTAGATTTGGCTATTGGCACAGATATAGGATAAGAGGAAAATAAGCAATCCTATGCTATTTATTATATTAGTAAAAATTTGTCTTCTGCTGTATTAGACTACATAGTTACAGAGAAAGAGTTTTTAGCTGTGATTTTTGAAATTAACAAGCTCAGACACTATATTATAGGATATGAAGTATTTTTACATACTGATCATTCCGCAATTAAAGTTTTGATGAAGAAACCTTTAACTAGTGGTAGAGTGACTAGGTGGTTACTATTGTTGCAGGAGTTTAATATTACTATTGTAGATAGACCAGGAAAACCTAATGTTGTAGTGGATTTTCTTTCTAGATTAGATAATCCTGGTGAAACAACTCCTGTTAATGATGATTTTCCAGATGAACATATTTTTGCTATGTCAACACATTCTCCGTGGTTTGCTGACATTGCTAATTATTTGGTTATTGGGAAAACACCACCCCACTTGTCCATTCGTGAAAAGCATAATATTATTCAGAAAAGTGTTGCATACTCCTGGATTCAAGGAGATCTCTTTTACAAAGGCCTAGATCTGATTATCCATAGATGTGTAAGAGAGGAGGAAGTGTTTGACATTTTGAAATCTTCTCATGATGAACCTTGTGGAGGCCACTTCACTGATAAGTGGACTACATATAAAGTATTGCGCGTTGGTTACTTTTGGCCTTCCTTGTTTAAGGATGCCAAACAATATGTCAAGCGTTGTGATAGCTATCAGCGAATGGGCTAGTCTAATCAAAAAAATGAAATGCCTTTATGCCCTCAAGTTATGATTGAGCCATTTGAAAAATGGGCTATTGATTTTATAGGGCCAATAAATCCAACATCATTAAGTAAAAAACATATTTTGGTTTGTATAGATTTTTTTCAAAATGGGTAGAAGCTAAAGCTGTTTCCTTTGCGATAGAAAAAGTTGTTGTTGATTTTCATTTTACTGAAATCTTTACTAGATTTTGTATGCCTAGAGAAATTGTTTCTGACAATGGTCCGCAGTTTATTTCTAATTTGGTATAGGGTGTAATGGAGCAATACAAGATCCAGCATATGAATTCCACGCCGTATCACCCGCAAGAAAATGGCCAGGTGGAATCTACAAACAAAGTGATCGAGTCCATTATTATAGAGATAATCAATATGCATCGAAAAGTTTGGGCTGAAATATTACCAGAAGTTTTGTGGGCATACGGAACCACTTGGAGAAATAGCACGGGACACACACCATATGAGTTGGTATATGGAAAACAGGTTCTATTACCAATTGAGTTCCAGATCAAAACTTTCAGGACGATAGTCCAGTTAGGACTAGATCTCTTTGAGGCATAGCAACATCATCTTCTCCAATTAAATGAGCTAGATGAATTTTGAAGGGATGTTGTTCAGCAAAACATACTAATTTACCAGCAACGTATGAAATGGCATGACAAGTTTATTCAGACAAAGCAGTTCCAACCAAGTGATTCGGTGCCCATTGATGATTCTAGATTTAAAATTTTTAAAGGGAAATTCCATACACAGTGGATGGGACCTTATGAAGTGATCTGAGTATTCGAGAATGAAGAAGTTGAAGATAAAACTATTGATGGACAAGATTCAGTATTCTTGGTAAATGGACACAGGTTAAAAAAGTAATTTTAGCCACTTACAAAGAAATATTTTTCACAACAAGTCCAACAACAATTTGGGACTATAGTGGAGAATGGTAATACCAACTTTTTGGAGACATGGATTTTTCTTCTTCTCAAAAGCAAAAAATAAAAAAATAAGAAAGATTATATACAATAGAAAAAATTATTATAGATATATATATATAATATATAATATATATATATATATATATATATATTATAAAAATATATATAGCATATATATACTAGTATAATATATATATATATTAATCATTATATTATATTATATATACATATTATATATATATATACATATATCATATATATATACATATATATATATTATATATTATTTTTTTTTCATGTAATTATGAAAATTTGTTTGCTAACATGATTGCAGAAGGATCAACCTGAAAACCATCTTGCTGACAGGAAGATAAAAAAAAAATTCCTAATTAAAAGAAATTGTTTTTTGATCTTTAGATGTGCTAAGCTACCACCAAGTAGAAGTAGGTTCAACATAACCATCCTTTATACAATTGGGGTAATTAGCATGGATATTTTTTATTTAAGTAATGCTTAATTTTCGCTGCAATTTTTTTCTTGCACCAGTGTAGGCAAATTTTCCAGAAAATTTTCTGCCTTTCTTCATATTCCACTTTTGTAATACTCCCTCAGTTTTCTTCTTTGACCCCAGAATATTGACCTTCCCACATTCTTCTAAATTTACCCTGTCCGCTTTGAAGAAATCCCACTTTAACCCTGATTTTGTTTTCCTATCCCACTTCTATTTATTCCCTCTTTGGTACTTTCCTGGAATCCCCATAATAAAATTCCTTCCCATTCTAAAAATTTCCCTTTCCCACTCCTTTATTCCCTCATGAATTTATTGTAGGATCTTGCATACGAAGAGCAAAAGGATGTGCTCTGAAATATCAGAAAGGGCGAAGAAAACTTCAGAACAAAGTTGAGGAAATCATGTGAAATCCAGACTATATCTTAATTCTTTGTCTTAATATTATGCTTGCACTAGTGCAGGCATGTTGCCTTATGTGATAAGATGAGCAGAGAGTACCAACAGAACGATATGATTTAAGTGGTACAAATATCAGTACGAGCATGCACTTTGTCGGCAACATATTACAAGCTATCATATGACATAAGAAAGTGGTCATTATGGAAAGTTATATTATGTATTTTCATGTCATCGACAAGTATTTATGCTATTATACTACCTAGGAGGAAATTAGTTAAAAGTATAAAATTTTTAAGTAGAAATCGTGATCTTTTTTAATGAATTCTATGTTCCTTTTTTTGTAATTATGAAGAAATGTAAGAATTGTGTTAATCGTTGCTTGCATATAATCTACCTTGCTCTGCCATGATTTGAAATGTCTTTCACTCATAATGCCCCCGCTCCATTTATCCTAAACGTCCCTTCACCATGATTATTATTGCACTTAACCGTTAAACCGTTGCCGCACGTACCAATTAGGCCTGACCAGAAATGATGAGTATCTACGGCAAATAATTCGGAGATACGATGGATGAACGGTTAGATTTTTATTTATGAAGGTCAATTCCCTAGTATTGCATGCAAAGTCTCAGAGCTCAACTGCTCATAGCCACTAGCAGCAATGCCACCTATCCGAAATGAACCCCTGTCCCTCAAGAAAATTGAGCAAACTGCCAAATATCACAACAGCCTTGCACTATTGCGAGAGTTAGGATTTCTACAATTCCTGCAGAAGTTTGACGGGTATGACAGAGAGGTTGCCCTACAATTTGCAAGAAGTTTTAAGAATGACCATGTGAGAATTGGGCCGCTCAGATTTAAAGTCACGAATAAATTTGTAGCAACAACAATAGGTTTGGAGAATACGGGAGAAAAGTGGTTCAAGGACCAGAAGCTAGAAAGAAAATGCTTGCAGTGTTTTGTCGAGGATAAAAAGATAGAGGTGAACTAGAAATGCGGAGTCCCGCGCAAAGCCCTGCTGGGTCAATGGTAGGACCTCCTATTTATTTTGCAGAAATTTGTGACTTGCGAAGGAAGATATGCCGACACCTTGGTGTATCATTTTAGAATGCTGCAACACTTTGATGTAGGCAAACACATTTGTTGGAGGATGAAATTCCCTCAGTTATTGCTCAAAAGCCTGGAGAAAATGACTAGAAGTGTATAGGATGGAAGGGAGGACCAGGTCGATACATGTTTATACCATCACGACCTGATCAAAATCTTGGTCCTAAAACAACTGGAGAGCAAAGGTATGTCATGGGAAGAGCTTTTGAAACAGTTGCATGAAGATTCAGCTGAGGAGAAAAAGACAGAGGCTCCTACTAGTACAAGTAAGGGCCCAAACTGAAGTGAAAAGGGAATTCCTTCTCACACTAGTGCGAAAAGGAAGTAGTCAGAGAAATTGATAGAAGAGAATACCTCGTCTTCCACTAAGGAAATAACTGGTGCACCTACTGAAGAAACCCCTTATACACAGGCACAGGCCTTTGAACACGACAATCTATCAGTCCTTGCAGATATGGCGAATATTGCACAAGTCAAGGATGATACTTCGCTGTCAGATTTTATCAAAAGACCCCATAAGAAGAGTAAAATCTCTGATGTAGGTAAAGAACCACGACCCCCATAGGGTGTGGAACCCCATCCTGCACTAGTACAAGAAGAAGGACCAGCCAGAGAGGAAGAACTAGAAATAGGAGGAGGATCTGAAGAAAAAGAAAACGCAGGAGAAAAAGAGATAGGAGGGGAGGAACCAGACAACAAAGAACTAGAAAAAGAAGAGACAAAACCCATAGAAGAAGAGGAACTGGAAGAAGAAGAAGAGGTGGAAGAACCTGAAAAAGGAAAGGAAAAACCAGATGAAGAGGAACCAGAAGAAGAGTAGAAGGAAGGAGACCTGGAAAAAGAGGGACCATAGGACCTGTTGCTTGGATAACTGAGTTAGCGCTCCAAGTGCAAGACTTGGAGCAACTTGTGACCAAAGTGTTGGAAATAATACTGAGAGAGGGGGGGGGGGGGGGTGAATCAATATTATCAAATCAGATACTTTTTCATTTTCACACTCAGATTCATATACGCAACTTCGGATAAGGATATACGCGACTGTGTTAAATGCAACAAGCGTATATGCAGTAATCTTATGATTCAGTTAGCTTATCTTCAATAAATGCATCAGAACATTATTAACCAAATTAACAGTAAACAGGTGTAGTAAAACAGTACCGATCATCACACATAAGAAGCACACATGAACACCATGATATAAGGTGGAAACCCAATGTGGGTGAAAATCACCTGCTGCAATTCGTCTCTTTCTTCCTTTGATAAGAAACTTCTTTTACAATGTACTGGTGCAGTCCTTTACCAGCACGCAGGCTACAACCTGCTGAGGGCTACAACCCTCTCTTTTTTTTCCAGGTACTTCTGGAAGGGAGCTACAACCCACTTAGCTCTTGTACTAGCGGATATACTAGTATGTAGGTGTTGACCTACAGAAGGCTGCAACCTTCTTTTCTTCAGGGACCACATTTCATCAATTTTCAGACTGGATCCATAAGTACAAAACAATCACTGCTGCAATAAAATCATCCACTTATACTTGCATCATAAATATCTAAATCACCCAAAACTGAATCACTGAAACCCTGTCATCAAAAAACACAGAACGCAAACCAGAGCCTAGAACTCTGCAACAACCAGTAGAATCAACAGCAACCTGAAATACCAAATCTCATAATGCATACGTTACTTTACTATACCAGAACCGCGTGTATACGCACTTTCCCTTCATACAACCCGCGTAGAGATCTAAAGGTAATTACTTGTACCTTCACTGTTATATCAACCCAATCCAAGCAGCACAAACCGATAACCAACAATACTAGATCTTCGCACTTCGTTAGACATTCATTCCTTCCCTCCACATTTTGCCTAATGATCTTCTCCTTATATAGGTCAGGCTTCTCTCAATACCATGGTCCAAAACCATGTAGAAACAATACCATGAACTCAATACTTGGGGTCGTCACATTGGACCAAATACCACGGACCAAAACCATGATTTCCAACATGTACGCGTCTTTACTTCTATTAGCCCGCGTGTATACGCGTACGCTCCTTCTGCTCCGCTAACCCGTGTATATACGCACTTTCTTCATGGTCAACCTGCATATATCTCTCTATTTACCTACTGCGCTATCATCTGTCCTCTGAGTGAGTTGCCATCACCTGTATCATTCCTCTGAGTGAGTTGCCATCAAGGACAACACCTGAATCATAATGCCAACACAAAGTACAGGAGGAGAAAGAACAAAGCAAAGAAGAATTAATGGCAAAGCTCAAACAAAAGAAAAGTGAGGTTAGAGTTTGGAAATATCAGGTTGGATGTTGTTTCAGGCAGTTGAAAAAGGTAGTAAAGGATTTAAGGCACATCAAGAAGAAGAAGGCTGAAAAAGTACAACCTGAGGACAATGTGCCAGAATAGGATTGAGTTGGATTGCTCAAAATTTTGAAGTTTTTTGCAGAGGTAAAGAGTTGTGTGAGGACACACAACAGTTTAGGGATGGGAGGATGTTAGTCCCATAATTTGCATCCTTTTTTACCATTTTTCCCTTCCCAAATCATAACCATTTACCCCTATTTTACATATCTTATGTGCCCTCATCTTGCATTGGTGTGAGAACGATGACACATTTTGCATTAGCTTCGTATTTTACTTTTTTTAATTTAACTTAGCATTTATTAACTATTTATTACATGATTCCCTGCTTAGAATTACTTTTGTAACTTATCATTACCTCCTATGTTATTTAATAGTTAAATGCTCACCCTGATAGCTGATTTTAGTGCAGATAAGATCTCGCACTAGTGCCAGCACCGCGAATATTGGCAGCAAATCTGGATCTCTTTGATTGCCACCTAATTTTGCACCGCCTTAGCGACGAACAACAGAACATATCTGAAGGTAGTCAACTCCCAGTTATGATAGCAAGTCAATCTAGAGTAGGTGAGATTGGACTTAGGAGGAACGAACAGCTGGAGATAGCCACGACCTGTTCTGTTAAAATGCCTAATTTTGAAGGCTGAGAACTTATTTTGGAATCAGTTATGTATTCTAGTGTAAAGAAAGCTTATTTTGTAATTGTTTATGTAATTTGTTGTAACAAAAGCTTATTCTACAATCAGCAGCGTAACGAGTTAAACGATCCTTTTGGCCTTCGGCCAAGTATCTATACAAGGAGAAATGTAAATAGGATGAAATGATTAATGGTTGATAGAATTGTATATAATAGAGAATAGAACCACGAAGGTGATAATAGGCCTGTCTTTTGTTATCGCCCAAATCTGGGTTGGATATGTAATCACACGTGTATTTTCTTTGATGATTTAATAAGAAAAGCTTCGCCTTATGTTTCATGAATTTTTATTTTTAACAGTCGATGAATTGATTCAGTACTAAGTAGTGTTCCCATTTGAAAGGGAAATGCACTAGTTGGCTAGGGCTTAGCCAACCCAACATGTTCTCCCTCTTTTCTGATCTTGTAATTTATGTTTTTGAACTGCCAAGCTTGACTTGATTTATAGTATTTGAATTTCTATTTGAGTGAAAGTAGATTTGCAGCGTGAAGTAGTTGAATTTCCTTTTCTGCATCTGATTTAGAATTGGTTTTCTCCGCCTTGTTTGAGCAGGAGAAATTACCTGCACCAGTGCACATTGGTGTGCTATTCACTTTTTGCATGATTGGTTTGGTTTTCCTAGTCTAGTTCGAGCAGGAGAAATTGCCTGCACCAGTGCATGTTGGTGTGCTATTCACTTTTTTCATGTTTGATTTGGTTTCTAGTCCGAGTAGGAGAACTATTCCTACACCAGTGCTAGATAGTGTGATGCAGTAAGCCTCTTTAGTTTACTTCTAACAACTTTCTTGCTTTCATTAACATTTCACAGTAGGATAAAATGAAAATATTGTTTCTTTATTTCAGCAGACATTCATCTTTTTGATATTCATAACACTTGCATTAATCAAGCATTGAATTCAAGAATTAAAAGCTAAAGTGTAAGAAGCTCTGATCGGGTACAAGAACCAGTTTCTTGGTACTAGATCTGAGTGCTTTGGACTTGAGAAAGTTCAAGCCCTTGCATGAAGAAAAGCACTTTTAGTACAAACATTACTTTACACCTTTTGCATAAATCACTATTCTTGCACTAGTGCAAGATCGATTCTGGCGAGAAGGGCATCTTTACATAAGCAGGTTTGAAGGGGCCCATCTGTTGAAGACTGCTAGGGTGTCTTTGCTAAAGAAAATACATTCTCAGTAGTTAATCAATAGTCAGCTAGAGTAATTTCCTCCTACTATTTTTGAATCTCTTTTACAAGTACATTTATTTTTGTTTTGGCCTTGGATTATTTTGATGGTTTGAGTTTCCCTTTTTATCTATAGTTTGATTCTGCAATTTTTCCTTTAAGGAAAGTAGGATTTGATATTAGAAATATTCATACCATCTCTGGCATTGCCTGTGCTTCGTCTCTAAGTTTACAAATCCCCCGGGTTGACAATTTAAGTGTTGAGGAGTTTACTTAAGTGTAATTCCTACACCCAACACTTAGTTTCCTTTCCTAGGGACCGCATAGGTGATTGTGGGGGGGGGGGGGGGGGGGGGGCAATGGCCATGGTACCTGAGGTAGATGTTGCATCACTTTCATATTACTTCTAAAGGGTGCCCTTGCAAATCTTGGGTACTTTCACCGGAAAAAGGTATTGTCTAGAGGTCAGCGTAACTGCTTATGATATCTTCGTTGGTAGAATTGGGCCCTCATCATTCCAAACTACCTTCTAGAGATCCTTATATTCACTTTCTTGTATTTTGTTGTCCGGTCCTAATCACCCAGAGTGAAAATACCTGGAATTTGTTTGGTTGGTTGTATCTTTAAGATATTTTTAGTGAGTTCTATATGATCCTATATTTCCATAGGTATTTTGAGTCTTTAATTTCTCTTAATATATAAAAGTGGCTCATCGACCAATTCGTCAGTCTAGAAGGCTTCGTGGACTTTCACTTGTGAGTGTCGAGCCTTCACCTAGAAGGCATAGGAGTAATTATGTTGGTTATTTTGAACCAGTGTCATCAAATGCAACATAGATAAATCCTTCTCTGAGGGCTCTTATTTCATAAAGTGAACCTAGTCTAGTCCATAATCTGGATGGAATCACTCTGGTGCTTGCTAGAGTACTCTTCCAATTAGAAGACGAAGTAGAAATTAAAGATATTTCAAAGCCTCTTAAGACTCCTATGGAACCTCTTCCTTCTCATCTTCCTTACTTTGTATCCTACATGGGTACTCCGACTCATAGGTCGGTTATCCCTGCTCACTCTCCTTTTTTCTTCTCAATTGCCAATTTTAGTGCCTTTGCCAATACAACTGGTGTACATACTCCTTCCTCAGTTGTAAGAGGAGGTAATATTCCTATATCTACTATTACACCTAGTAGGATATTTTTTGGCTCTACCTCCATCCCCATTATGAGTGGTGGCACCAACCTTCAGCTCTTTTCACAGAAGCTTATCCTTTTAGAATGCCATCGAGTGGGATTCCCTTAGTTTATTCAACTTTACCCTCTGCTTCTTATACATTTATGACCTTGATGGCTACTCATTCGATACCTTTACAAGGTTTTCAATTTGGAAGTGTACATTTTCCTCCTTCCAATCCATCGTTGAACTTAGGATAAATGCCTTTCTCTGGTCATGCTCAAAACATTAATCCCTTTTAAGGGAACTAGGGTTTGGCACATCCTTTTGTGAGTGGTTTTGGGTCAGGGAATATTTCCTATTTATTTGGTTAGCAAGGAGTATTCTCTTCCCTAATATTGGTACTTCACATGTTTTTTCTCCTTTAGCTAGTGCTTGGAATCCTTATCGGGGACTTTCCCCTTCATATAATGTTCTGTTGGGAGGAAATTTTCCTGTGAATAGTAACCCTGCAGTAGTTGTTGGATACCCCCATATACCCTTGGACTACAAGGTTTTCCTTATGGTTCAATTTATTCTACGAGTAACCCTTAGCATCCTGGTGCCTCTGAAAATACAATATACTTTTTTTCGAATGTTGGAAATTCCACTCTTGGAGCTTGCAATTCTCATGTTCCTCCACACTTACAATTCCCGACAACACTAATTTTCCAGAGATTTCTAAATTGACTAATGATCTGATCCATTATAATTCGTCTTGGCCTTCGGTCGCTATTAAACTCCCATCCAATAATATGAAATTTGAAGGGAAGTCTGGTGAGGATTCAACTGATCATATAACCACTTTCCATTTATGGTTCTCCTCAAACTCCCTGATTGATGATTCAATGAGGTTAAGACTATTCCAACACACTTTAACAAGAAACACAATTAAATGGTACACCAAGTTGGGGGGGTGGGGGGGGGGGGGGGGGGGGTGGGGGGCGGGGTGGGGGGGGGGCGGGGGTGTTATAAATTTGGTGATTTAGCCACAATGTTTGTAAACCATTTTAAGTTATTTGTCCATTATGATGTTGGAACTAAAATTATGGCCAATTTTGAGCAGGACAAGGCTACACATATTTCTGATCACATTCAAGAGTGGCATAAAAGGAAGAGATTGATCAAGGCTTATAGCCTTGATGATTTTATTCTGGAATGGTTTCTGAAATCATTGCAACCAGAGATTTCTAAGGATGTGTCACTTTCTGGGGTGTTCACTGAAAAACATGCTATCTTTAGAGCCCAAAAATTAGATCTCATCTATTCCCAGCGAGGAGTTTTTTATAAGATCTTTCTTGATGCTCCAAGATCGAAAATCGATCTCACCAAGCCAAAACCAGGCCCACATGCTGGAGGATTTATAGGATCGATTGATAGAAATATGACTAGTTTGTTGAATCAATTACAACAATTGTCAATGCAATTTTCTTTTACAACACAAACTACACTATTTATGTCTACTCCTTCTCAACCTTTAGCGGTTAATGTTGTTCAATCGTCAAATCCCAAAGGAAATAAAAATTCTAATGGGAAGAAGAAAGGACGTGGTAAGAGAAGATAAGGGATGGAAGGGAAATGCTAATAAACCCAGTGATGACACTGGTGAGGGAAACAAATAATCTACGAAGAAGGTTAAGTTCCCATGCAATTTATGCAGTGGGGATCACCTTACCCATATTTACTCCAGTATTTAGGATGCTCAATGTTTTTTAGATCAGCAAAGTTCTTCTAGTTCCTAGACTGTGCTTACCAACCCTTTCCCCAAGGCAAACAATTACTTGTTGGAGTGATTGCTAGTATTGGAACCCTTATAGGGGGTAACCAGGATGGGGAATCTACATCAAATGTATATGGTTAAGTCTCACATTGATATTTCAACAAGAGCTCATGATTATGGAGAGGCAGAGCCTTCTAAGGCTAAAACTACTTCTGGTATTCTAGAACCTCTTAATATTGAGAGGCCCACAGTAGAGCCTATACCTTAGATGCCAAAATGCTCCTCAAAATGTTCGACTTACAATCCCAATGTGAGGGATGATAAAAAGTAATATATACTTGAAGATCTAGCTCAGAGCCCTTGTGCTATGTCGACGTTAAAGGTACTCCAATCATGTTCTACACAGAGGAGCGCTATGATTATTGTGATCGAAGCAATAGACCCAAATAATTCTATGGTAATTGAATTTGATATGTCAAATGTTAAAACAAGACTCCCTCATCATATGGCTTTCAAAATAAATTTATGTATCAAAAGAAGACTATATTTTGAACCGTAGTTGATGAAGGGGCTTAAACATTTGTCATGCCTATGTCATGTTGGAAGGATATTGGTGATGAGCCTCATCATTGGGTAATTATATGGGCGTTAATTCACCTTCTAGCTTAGTAAAACCAACTCTTCTCACAAATTATTTCATGTTTTGATTATATTTTGTTTAATGAGATGAGTTAAATTGAGATAAAAGTGAAGAAGTCGGAGTTACGGTTGAAGGTGCACTAGGGTTTGAACTGTAGAAGCATGGTGGGACATGAAAGGGGGAGCACTGCTCCCTCCTACAGTCAGGTAGTTACAAGCAAGAATAAGGAAGTAGGAAAGCAACACTTTAAAAGACCTTTGGAAAAGGCTATAGAAGCAAAAGGCAAAGGAACATTGGAAAGAAATGGACTTTAGGAACAAGAAGGGGATAAACTGGAAACAAACAAAGAGGAGGAGAATGCAGGACACCATAGAAAGCATCCTTCCATAAGGACAATGGGGGTCTGTAAACAAAAATCAAGTACCATTCCACGGATCATTTTGAGTGATCTTACTCTTCAAGCACATAGGGATCATATGATGGAACATGCGATCATTTGCAAGTTTATGGGGCTATGGCCAATGGAGAGGGCCATACATATATGGATAAGGATTCATTTGATGCCTAAGGGGGAAATGCACCTACATCTAGGGTCTAAGGGCTTCTTTACAATGGTGTTCATGATCCTAGAGGATAAGGACAGAGTGTTTTGAAGGAGGTCCATATTTCTATGCTACGACAGTACTCTACATGCGGCCACGGAAGATGAACTTTGTCCTGGAGCGTGAAACCTTCACACTGGTACCGATGTGGATTAGACTGTACTCTCTTCCTCTGGATTATTGGTAACCAAAATCTCTGAAAACAATAGGCAATAAGCTGGGGCATTTTCTAAAGATCTCAGAAGCAACTCTGAAAGGAAAATACACTTCCTTTGCATGGATTTGTGTGGAAATGGAATTATTTGGAGCTCTTCCGGAAGCAATAATTCTGGAGGTGTATGATGAAGAATGGGTGAAAACTATGAACTATGAGCACATCCCATTTAGGTGCCGAAAATGTTATGAACATGGGCATCTATTCAGAGACTTCCCAACAAACAACAGGGAAGGAAATGGGAAAACTGCTGAAGATAAGGATCAAGAGGGTTTCACCAACATCAGAAGCAGAGGGAAAGGTGATAAACGTCCACAAAAGAGTATGGATAAGGATAGACAGTCAAGACACAATCAGTTCAAAATATTAGAGGAAGAAGAGGGGAGCAAGGAAATAATCCAGGACATGGAGAACATAATCAATGAAAAGGAGAAGGAAGATGACATGGAGGATATCACGGTCGAGAACCAGCAAAAGGATGACCAACCAAGTTGCATGAAGATAAGTAAGGACCAGGAGATGACTCCAAGTGAAGTGGGTACGGAGGAATTTGAACTCTAGGAGATTCTAGATAAAGAAAATCTAGATCTAGAAAAATTTCTGGAACAAGGGAAGACTATAGGAGTGGACTCCCTGCTAAGGGAGGACTATGACAGGGTTCAAAAACTCTTTCTATGGAGATCACAAGTAAAGGGAGATGGAGTCAAAAGAAATCATGAAAGTCAATAGCACAGTGGAGTCATAACAATGGAAAATGTACAGGCACAATCGTCAAAGAACTGAGGAAGGAAAAGAGGAAGGGAAAGATAGAATGAGATGTTTAATGAATGTGGGAAACTATTGATTAACACAAGGAAGATTAAAGATATTACCAACTATTCCTTTACTAATCTTTCTTAATGAAGCTCACAACTTGGAATATCAAAGGCATAGGAAGTAAAAGGAAAAAAGGGACTCTTAGTCACAAAATTAAGGAAGAAAAACAAGATATGATATTTCTTCAGGAGACAAAATGTTTGATGGAAAAGATTAGAGAAATTCATAATAAGTGGCTAATCATATATGATTACTTAGAGGTTAAATGAAAAAACTTGGTGGGGGGGATTCTCATGCTGTGAGATCCATAGAAATTTGGGATCCTAGATGCTGAAGCATCCAGAAACTATCTTTGTATGGTTTGTCAACCTATAGGGGATAACGAAGTTACATGATAACAAATGTTTATGGACTGAAAAAGCAAGCAAACAAACTCAAGCTTCTCATCTCCCTTGAGGATCTCAGAGCTATATACCCCAATTTGTCGTGGATTATTGTAGGAGATTTCAATATGATAAGATCTCTCTAAAAAAAACGAGGTACTAGACAGCTAGGAAGAGATTCCTTGGCTTTTCAGAATTTTATAATGAACATGGGGCAAGTGGATAGTGAAATAATAAATAGAACCTTCACCTAGAACAACACGAGGGGTGGAGCTACTCAAGTTGCTTCCAAATTGGATATATTTATTATTTCAAAGGATCTCCTTCTCACAAGCCAAACGATAAAAGCTTCTATTCTGCCCTTTGGAGGATCAAATCACTGGCTTGTACAGCTGGAAGCCACATTTATGGGAATGCCTAGGAACAAACCTTTCAGGTTTGAAAATACCTGGATAACTCACCCTAAATTTATCAGTAATATTGGGAAATAGTGGAGAGAAGAGATGAACATCCAAGGCACTAAAATATTCATGCTCCATCAGAGACTCAAATACATCAAATCCAAGCTTAAAGAGTGGAAAAAAAAGGAATTTGGGGTATCTTCGGAGCCAAAAAATAAGTGGAGAAGAGGCTACAGTAGATTAATCAGATAAACATCATAAATGGATTTATCGAGGAGTGGCCAAATCTTGCAAACTCTTTGCAGGAAGAATGGGAAGAGCAATGCTTGCAAGAGGAAATTTTTTGGAGGCAGAAATCAAGGATACAATGGATTAGGGAGGGGGAAAGGAATACAATTTTTTTTCATAAATCCACCATGGCTCACAGGGAACATAATAGAGTCACCAAGCTCAAAGATTCTCAAGGAATAGAGCTTGTCTCTCCCAATGATATGGAATCAACCCTTATACAACACTTCCTCAATATAGCAGAGGAACCCCTAGAGGGCAGATCCAGGTTCATTGAACAATTTTTCTCAATACATCCCTCAAATGGTCACCAGAGAAGATAACAACAATCTCAATAGGCCAGTGTTAGAAGAGGAAGTTAGCAGAGTGATCAATGAAATGCAAAATGGAAAAGCCCCAGGCCTGAATGGGTTCAATGTGGACTTCTTCAAAGCCTACTGGGAAACAGTCAAACAAGATATCCTTGCGATTGTGGAAGACTCAAGAAAATCTAAAAAGGTTCTAAAGGCTCTTAATGCTTCCCTCATAACTCTAATCCCAAAATAGGAGAACGCCATGACTTCGGAAGGATTCAAACCCATAGCCTTATGTAATATGGTGTACAAAATCATTTACAAAGTCATATCCAATAGGCTCAAACCCCTTCTACCATCCCTAATCTTGGAGGAGAAAATGAGCTACGTGGAAGGAAGACAAATCCTCAACAACATCATACAAGAACATGAGGTGGTACACTCTCTCAAAATCAACAAACAATCGGGAATGACCATTCAGTTGGAATAAGCGAAAGCATATGACAAACTAAGTTGGTCGTATACAAGAGCAATTCTAAGGGCCTATGGATTCGACCAAAATTGGATAAGATGGGTTATGGCACTGGTTACCATGACCAGTTTCTTTATATTTCTCAATGGAGCTCCACCAAGAACCTTCATTCCATCCAGAGGTCTTAGACAGGGAGATCCACTCTCACCTTTCCTCTTCGTTCTCATGATGGAATGGCTAGGTAGAGCGTTCAAAGGGGCAAATGTTGAAGGACGTATCTAGGGCATCAAACTCACCGAAGATGGAGAAGCGAACACTCATCAGCAATTTGTGGATGATACCATGCTACAGGGTATACCCACAGTCAGGGAAGCTAAAGAGATCAAACATATCTTGAATGAATTTGCTATGGCAGCAGGGACAAAGGTAAGCCTCAACAAATCCAATTTTTTTTTCTTTATACCAATATTGATATTCAGAGGAATATTACCAGAATTCTTTGGTTTCAAAGGGAACAACTACCTTCCAAATATCTAGGCATACCTCTTACCGATAAACCTTTTAGCAAGAGTGTGTGGGAGCTAACAATCAACAAATTTCAGGACAAGGTCAGGAAATGGACACACAGGTCACTAAATTTGGTAGGACGCCTGGTGCTTACACAAACGGTCTTGCAGGTTATACCCATATTCATGTTCTCAGCTCTTCCGGCTCCTAAATGCATTATGCAACAGATCAAGAGTATAGAAAGTGATTTCCTATGCAGCAGAGGTGATGAAAAAAGGAAGTGGGCCTTAGTAGCCTAGGACAAGATATGCAAGCCCAAAAACCATGGTGGCTTGGGGCTTCATGACCCTGAAACCCTTAGTAGAGTTTTGGGAGACAAACTTTGGTGGAGATGGATTAAGGAAGTGATAGCTCCATGGAATAAGATATGGCAGCAAAAATATGCCAAGAATTGGCAGGAAAAGGGTCACATTAGAATGTTAGGGCAAATCAGAGGCTCTGATATTTGGAATTTGGCATGGGAGAATAAAAGCATTATTCAGCAACACAGCTTCTAGGAAATTTGAGTAGGGAACCTAGCGAGATTTTGGGAGGACAACTAGCAATAGGAACCCATCCTATATAAGGATGGTTTAGTAGCTCTCAAGAGAGACACGGATAATAAAGGGTTGATTATGGTTAAATATTTATGGGAACAGGATGGCGATAATGAAAAATGGAGGAATTGGAAGGATCCGGGCTACAATGATCATAGTCTTTTGAAGGCCCTGACAAGAACTTTCACCCAGGAGCTAGAGCATAGAAATATTTTGGTTTCCTCCTTACCTGACCAAATAAGAGGGGGAAAGAACTGAGAAGGTAACTTTAACCTCAAAGAAGCCAAATAGGAAGTAACCAAATTTAACTATACAAATCCTATTCTAGTCTGGAAGAAACTATGGCAAAGCCCCCATTGGACGAAAATAAAGTTATTTATCTGGTTAATGCATCAAAGGAAAATCTTAACCTGGGAGAATATAAAAAAAAGGCTTTATTGGCCCCTGACAGTGCTATTTATGTGGCCCTCAAGAGGAGACAATGGATCACCTTCTCAACCTCTGTCCTTTCACATCAAATATATGGGACTGGTTAGCCTCAATCTTTAGGCAAACAAACAGGGACAGTCTCAGCATTTCCAATACCTTGAAGAACTAACAGGTAATTTCTCAGGGAATGAAATCATTAACAAAGGCTGGATTTTGGTACCAGGCTCTGTTATCTAGAATGTTTGGAAAGAGTGCAAAAATCAAATCTTCAAAGACAAAGAAAGAGAGCCCAAATGCATAATTTCTCAAATATTGAGGCAACTCAAAGATACAATAAGGAGCCTGTTAAGGAATCTTCCTAAGGATCCTCCTCTACCCCAAGAGGCGAGCATTATTATACAGTTGGGTCTATAGTCCATAAACCCTTAGGGCTTAACCAAGGGGGTAAGCCAAACTAGCGCAAATATTAATATTTGGTAGCCTCCTCTACATGGCTTCCTAAAGGTTAATATAGACGGAGCTTCTAAAGGCAATCCAGGGTTAGCTGGATTTGGACGGGTTATAAGGGATGAAAAGGGTCAAATAAAGAAAAGCTTCCATGGCCACTTGGGCAAGGCTACTAACAACATGCAAGAGCTTATGGCACTAGAAAAAGACTTGGAAATTTTGTTAGTTTCTAATGTGCACAATGTCATCATATAAGCAAATTTGAAATTGATTATCAGAGCAGCCCAAAAAATCTATAATAGTACTTCTCCAAGCAAATTTTCAAAGCATTGGAGGCTTTTGCAAGTCTTTCACTGAATCCAATCCCACTTGCAAACCTTAAAAATAGTCGTCTTTGTCCATGTGAAGAGGAAAGATAACATGTTAGCAGATCGCTTGGAAAGTGAGGGGGTCACCAACCTATATAGGGATTCTCAGTTTGATTGGGATCTTGTACCCCTAGGCAAGCTGTTGGAGGACTGTCTCTGTCAGAAAGACAAAGATATGGAGCTATGGATTCACAAGAAGGAATAAGAAGGTATAGAAGGTAGGAGGGAGGACAGGGTACCCTATATTGTCCAACCTCATGGGGGGTGGGCCACAGTCCAGAACTCAATACTCCCTCGGACCTACTCTGAATGCACTACAAACTGGCTCGTCTATGGAACATATCTTTAGGTCGAAAGTTTGATGGTGTTTTTGGTTCAACTATGATTTTGGAAGGATGGCACAAGAATTGTACAATGTGCTTGATCAACAACAACCGCTTGGTGAAGGAGCACGGTAGTTATTCCGCAAGGTGTAGTTTTCCAAAACCACAAGAGGTTTATCGGATGGGATCTAAGTGGTATCCGGGTTTTTGGGGGAAGGCCCCGATTCCACTCATCAGGCAACACATAGCAGGGAGAGGCGAGAGAATACCAATTGTATCAGATGGTTATCCCTCGTGCCACTTTTCCACCCGATATCTCTATACACCATTGGATCATCGGCGGGAGATCAATGGTGTATGGTTGATCGTGCAAGTTAGCTTGGGTCTCGGACCCAAAAAAAAGTTTAGAGGGTGGGAATAGAGTTTATGTCGGGTCCATAAGAATATTTTGGTGTGGGTTATTGTGGGATACAATTGGTGCTGTGGTTGTGGGTCTAAGCAGGCCCAGTGGATACTGACTGGTCGACCCGGACGGTGCACAACTCTACTTTCTCTTTAAAGTTTCTTGTTGATATTCCTGGTTGAAAGTCCGGTGGACCCTCACTTGAAGCTCCTTCTGGAAGCTTGTTTTCTTTCAGCAATAGACAACATGACAAATGATCTTCTATTTGCCTACTATCCATTGTAAACGAAGGTAACTCCCAGGTTTTTTTGTTGTGAATGCACACGGTTTTGGTTGCATGGTTTGGCTTTTGTTTGCACAGCTGCCAGTTGAAATCTCACTGGGCTGTAGCTTGTAATTTATGTATTTTTAACTTGATTAATACAAGGTCTTACTCTTACCTGATCAAAAAAAAAAAGTGAGATAGTATGCCTAGTGAACTAATATGCATTAAATGCAGGTTTGGAAGAGAAAATCAAGGGATTTTGGCAAGACTAAGGTTTGAAAATCAAATGAGACAAGGGAGAGAGATTGTAGGAGGTAAATCCTCCTCATTTACTCCCTCATTCAAATATTCCTCCATTAATCCCACCTGCTTAGAGTGCAAGCAACCAAGTCATGAAGATCAAAAGACATACGAGCAAGTGATAGATAAAGAGATAGTTTATCTCGAGTTTGGTAGTTGAGCCTCCCTACATTTAAGGAATTCATTAGGGACTTCAGTTGTATAAGTAGAGAGGCCTAGATCCTCATTAGGATTTGAATTTTTGTTTTAAAAACTCTAGTTATTTTCGAGCTCCAGACTTGTGGAAGACTTTGATGTTATTTTTGTTTTGTTAATGAGAATGATCTTTTTATTGATCTAGTATTGAGTTTAATCAGAGGGTTGAAGCTCTTGGGTTAGAGACCAACCCTAGAAGAAAAGACTCCTATTCTTGTATCTATATGTTTATCTTAGTTTCATAGATTCATGGTTAAATTGTCTTTAGAAGTATTTCATTGCAGGTAGTGTAGATTTGATTAATTGTTTATTAGTTTGCTTCCATTTGTGCCTTACTTCAGTAGCAGGTTCGAAGGGATAAAATAAGCACCACAAAGTTGTCATTAGGTGTCCTAGCCTCACTTCTTCCTTATGGGATCATGATTTGAGGAAAAGACCCTTATGCAGCCCCAAAAAGACAGATTTCTGTTTCTTTCATAATATTTAGAGTTTACTATACTTGAACCAACATTTGATCAGTTTTACAAAGTAGGATTTTATTTTCATCTCTTCTATCTTCACTCTTGCAGTAGATCTCATCCATGATTCCATTTTATTCAAAAATTTCCTCATGCATAAGGTAGACAGTTGGTTCATTAAATTTTGCTTTTCTAGCTCATGAGAATTCTTCTTGTTTACATGAATTTTTGGAAATTACACATGTTTGATGCAGATTAGGTGCTTCAGAAGTAGAGAGAGATCTCATAGAAAGAAACCACCCTCTAACTTAATCCACCCATAGGCATTCCTTGTTTTCATCAAGACCTTCACCAATTTCATCATTTTACATAGAAGTTCCCCCAAGCACATTGAGTGAGTCCAACCATCTCCTAAACTTGGTTTTGGGTTCTGAGTGATCCTAGACATTTTCTCACTCCATTCCACCCATCAACCACCTTCCCTAATTCTTCCATCACCTCCAACACCCATCATTTTTCTCTCGGCTATATCCTGTAGAAATACAGGGAATCACGTAGGTTTCTAGTACATCTTGTAGGTTTTCTTGTAGTGGCCTGTTTTGAGGCCGAATTGAGGGAAAACCTCTAGGAAGCCACTCAAGGTCACCAAAGGGTCTCCCAAACCTTCCAACCATCTCTTGAAACTTCTAGTCGTCTGCCAGCATCCCTAAGCCACTTGCCACATCACCAAAAGAGATTAGCTTGCACACTTGATTTTTCATGAAAAGCATAAAAAGACAAAATAGATTTATTACAATCCTTTAAATGCATAATAATGATGTTTTATGTTTTTGACTTCCATGCTTTGGACAATAGCATTTTTTTCATGTTAATTTAGCATTATTGCAAAGCATAGCTCTTAGCAGTTAATTAGGAAATGGTGTGCCTTAGCATTGAATTTTAGTCTCTTTCATTATTCTAGTAGATCATCTCTCTCTTAGAGTAGATTTCTATTTCGTTCATGAAGGAAGAAAGCTTCTTCTGAATCCATAGAAGTTTGACTTAAAATCCTAGTTGTCTCTTGCCAGTTGAACAATGAAAAAACACAGAACACTCACTTTTACTTGTGTATACAACACTATCACCTCCAAGTTTTTACGAACCTGTTAGGTTTCTATACCAATAGGTTTCATCTTTCATGATTGACAGTGGAAGGGCTAAATATGTTCATCATTGAAGGCTGCAAAGGTTCCATATTTTGTGTACCTACTATGAAAATTAAAAAATGAAAAGAGGGTATGCCTTAAAAGAATAATCAAAAGGCAAGAAAATCAAATGGTCAAGAGAAAAGTGAAAATGAACCCCAAACTAAAGACCAGGAAAGTGGCCAGTCAAAATGCCACTACTATCTTTTGGCAGTGTCATACTCTACAAATACTACTACTAATCATACTTTATCGATGGCCCAATAGGCTAATCTGGACCATTCCATGTTTAAATTGCTTGTTATAGAATGGAGAATGTTTCCTGTCCAAATAGCTCAAGCTTGGCAGATGACTAGCTAGGTAGAGATGAAGGAGCCCAACTGCTTAATCTGGGTCCTTGGAAGAAATAAGGGTAGATTTAGATAGGAGGGCAGTCAAAAGAAAAAGAGAACAATCAGGGTCGCTATCAGTGCACCCACTTCCAAGTGAAAAAAAAAATGTTAGGATTACTAGGTTGGGTAAGTAGTGCAAGGTTGCAGAAATGAAGGGCCATCACCAATGGGCTTATCAAGTACAGGACTCATTCCATTCAGGGTATTGGCATCATAGCAGAGGTTTGAGGACATAACATTGGAAGCATGTCTAATTTCCCCCTATTTTCCCCCAAACATCATTTACTAACATCCCAAAGGACCTTGAGATCTGCTCAAGTGTCATGTTCCACTTCAGTTCATGACAGAGTACCAGGTCAAACTATGAAGTTCAATCAAGGAAAAGAAGCCACATTTTTTGTGTAAAAACCTTGATTCTCAATTCCCTCATCCTCCATTCCTAAGTTTTACTTCTTAAGACTTAGTCTTTCCCCCTATACACTCACCTCACAATGACATATTAACAACTAATGTATTATATAGCTCCCTAAGCATTCCCCTTCCCTAATTTTACACAATCTATGTAAAAATCCCAAAAATCTATGTAAATACCCTTCCCCCTAGCACTATAGCTATATAGCCCTCTTTTGGGGAATATTAATCCATCAGGGGTTAACATTAACCCTCTATAAACCCTAAACTATTGGTTTTTGTTAAAAGCTATGGCTAAAAATAAAAAAATTGAAATCCCCGCCCTCATTAACCCTTCCTACCCCTTTTTCGGCCCTAAATACATGGGTTATAATGTTTTTAAATAAAAACATTTATAAAATGGGCGCGATTACATTAAACCCGAAATCCTAAAGTTAAAGACCTCCCCCCGTGAGATTTATTTAAACCAATATTATAATCGGCGGGTCCCCTCGGCATTAAACCTTGTCACATCATATGTGCCGCCAGTCGTTAGATCGCCAACCCCACTGATCTAACGACTGGCAGTCGATTTCGCAGGGAAGATGCCCAAACTTTTGCGTCTCGGGGATTGGCGGTTTTATTGTCGTACCCTCGCCACGCGTCGGCCTCCCGCAGTGTTCGGATCCCCCCCACTTCATTCCACTTACCGCCTATGGGGCCTCCAGGGAAACCACTTACCAGCCATCCCCTCCCGCTGACGTCACACCCCCAGCATGACGTCACCGCCTTCGCCCGCCACCACGCCTCCATGTCACCTCCACGTTGTCTGTCCACCCGCCTGTCCTTCCACCGTGTCATCGCCAGCTGGCCACCCACATTAGCTGTCGCGTCACATTGCCATACCTGGACCCACCGATGACGTCATCACCAAAAAAGCGCCAAAGGGCCAAAATTGCATAAAAAGTTGGGAAATGTCCGTTGTTTGTCATTTTTATTTGTCGTTTGCAGAGCAGTCTGCATCCAAAAGACGTCGTCTACTACCGAAATCGAGAATTCATCCACCAAAGTTGCTGCCGCCCTCAAATTCGACCCAAATACGTGCAATTGATCCAGCTTGACGCTTCCTGCACCGATAAATCTAGGTATTTTCCACAGGCGACCCACTTTACCCGTATTTCTCCCATTTTTTCTCCTAAATTCCTGTAAAAAACTCCGCATAAGCTCCTCACAGATAAATTGCCCACTAAAACCACCCAAAGACTTGGTAAAATCCCTGCACCACAAGGCTCTGCAAGAAACCCATGCCCTTCTACGAAATTCACTATAAAAACTAATTGGATAAGCCGAGCTACCGGCTAAAAACCCATAAAACTGCACACTCATCCCTGTTTTCAAAGTTCCCCTTGAAAAACCAGCTAATTAGCTCAAACACACTCTGGTTTCTTCCAAAAGTGTGCCCCACAGTTCATCAAACCTGTAAGAGTTTCCTCATACTCTCAGGGCTACTCACTGTCAAACATAATTTAGTGGGCATTCCTCAGCCTTTGCACCAATCCTAAACTCAAGTAAATCTCCAGTTAAAATCAATCATGGCCACTCCATATGCTCTTGAGGTTTCGCCTGTCAACCCACCTAGTAAGGAGCTGGAAGCTATGCCACTTGTAGACAGTGATTTCCTCATTGCAGATTTTGTGGCAAAGAGGAAACACTTACAGACCTTCTGCTAGCTGAGGAACAATCACTTGGACAACAGTGACATGTATGGCATCTGGGAGTCTAACTTGCCTACCTACTTCTTGCCATCTATAAATGTCTTTCCTGAAGTCATTCACCTCTGTGCAGAAAATTATGACGAGAAGCTCAGAGCTATGAAGTCTCCATCTGGGAGCATCCTCTTTTACATAACACCAGACTCCATAAATCAGATGCTGAATTACAAGCAACCCCAGCTGCTATACCCTTTTTCTATAAAGTATTTGCTGGATGAGGGCTCCAAGCTCTCTAGCATGGACATTGCTGCAGTGGCCAAAACTTTCATGAAAGCAGACTGCCAACCTTTTGGGCCACCTCCTTTTTCATATACAAATTTCAATGAGGTAGGCAAGCTGCTTGTGGACATGTTAACCTCTGTGCTGGGGTTCTCCACAAATGAGCATGTTGATGAAACTGTGCTGGTCATGCTATCTGCATATAGCCTTGGGAAGCCTCCTGCTGTAAAATACAATTATGCCAAGTTTATTGCCAACAAGATACATGACCAACTGCTGAGGATGGACAGGGAAGCAATATTTAAATATTCATCATACATTTATCACCTCTTCTTGTACTATCAAACAGATTGCTTCCAGTGCCCCATCAAGAAGTTGGATTCACAGGGTGAGAGGAGATCTGTCATCTTCTGGTCTTCAGTTTTTCATCAAGTCCAGAGCTCTCCCTACTCCTACTGTGAATTTATTGACCAATTTGTCTATCTAGTTACATGCCTCTTGAAGAGGTCTCCTCCTGCTAGATTGTCCAAAGATATGCAAAAAATCTTATAGCTGTCCAGGAACTGCAAAATAGGTGATTGGTATTTATACCAAAATCACACAGTCATCAGGATCAATGGCTGTGAGCTCTTTCCTTACAAGCTCCCAAGGTATGTGCTCATGAGGTTGTTTTCCTTGGAATACTATAGGCAACTCATCAATTCTGACCTTACACACTTCCATAGTGCCAAGAACAAAGCCAATCTAAAATTCAGAGACCACCTGGGCCCATTCATCATGAACAAGAAAGATAGTTGGCAAGAAGCTGATCAAATATTGGGGCAACAACTTAAACTCAAAAGGAGCTTCTGGTGGGTCCCTTATGACCCTGAAGGCTTTATCAGTGCTAGGAGAGTCAAGTATAGGCTGCTAGCCTATAAACATTGTCCATATCCACAAATAGAACACTTTGCCAACCAAGATGAATGGGTGCCTGATACAATAGTAGAAGAATTTACTCATGAAGAGAAAATGGAGCAGGCTGTAAAAGATTTAGAGAAAACTCTTGACTTGGATTCTTGTCAGCAGGTCATATTCAAGCATCCAGTCCAAGTAGGAGAAGGCACATCCACTGCTGCAGCTGCACAGACTACCCAGCAAGCATCTACAACCACCACTACAGCAAAAGGCAAAGAAATAATGGATGAACAACAAGAGACAGAGGCAGGGCAACCCATCACCTCAAAGGATCAAATTCAAGGGAAAGCCCCTTTACAGCCAACTGGACCACCCCAAATCCCAGTTTTGCAAACACCTCTCAATGAAGAGAGAGGTGAAAAGAGAGATAGAGAGGAGGTCACACCTCTAAGTGGGTCAACACAGCAACCAGAGGCCAAGAGGCCAAGAATTGACCCTGAAATAGAGGAAGAAGACATCAGTGAGGAAAGAGCAGAAAGCCAAAACAGAGAAAGACAATCCAGCCAGCAAACTGCCACTAGTTCATTTTAGGTTGAACAGGCCATGCAACAAGGCATAGAGTTATCCTCCTCAAGGCAGCAAGGCAAGCAACCAGCTGGTATCAAAGGGGGTTTCATGGAGATCAAAGCACAAAATGAATTGTTGAGAGTACAACTCTATGATCAATTCTTGAAGGCAACCCCCTCCAAAAAACATAGATTGATGGCAACATACGACATCAAGGAGGACAAAATGATTTTTACTCATTTAAAGCCTAAAGTCCCACATACCAAAACCTCTGCAGATTACCTAAGAACAAAATTGGAGGTCTTTTCCAAAGACATACATCCAATGTATCAAATAGAGCTGCACAAGAAAACAGGGGTAATGGTGTATGCCACACTTGTAGACAAGGCCATGCTAGCCCATATGTTGAAAGAATCACTGAAAAATACTAATACGCAGTTGGATTTGGAAAGGATGTCTTCCCAGGCCAAGGACAACAGAGTAAAAACATTGGAAGACATTATCATTGATCTAGGGCATGATCCAAAAGATCCAAAGGGTGTTAGGGCCCTTATGAAAAAGAAGGAGGATGATATTGCTGCACTCAGAAAGTAGGCAAAATTGCCTCCAACCATTCACCCTGACACTGCAGAACTTGCACAAGAAAAATAGCTTGATGACACCATGGATTTATTTATGAAGATGTATCAAAGGATACTAGAGATGGAAGGAGAATTGGAGAAAGCATGGCAAGGAAGACAAGGAGAATCAACCTCCCAGCCACCTCAAACTTCTACAACTCTTGGCCCTGCCCCTCCTTCACAAGCAGCAGCAGCCCCTCCTGCCATTCCAGCACCAAACACAGCCACATCAGCAACAAAGGCAACAAAAGCAACACCAACAGTAGAATCTAGCATGAGTATGGAGGACTTGATGAAATCTGTCAAAGAGCTTGAAACTCAAGTGAAAGAAATAAATGAAGCCAAGGACAGACTGGCCAAACTAGAGGCCAGCTATGACAAGTCCAAGATGAATGTAGCAGAGATGCAGAGAGAAATAAAGGCCTTGGAGGCCAAAGTACAAGCTTTGGAAAAAGAGTTGCTTCTAGGAAAGACCTTGGCAGAAATCAAGAAGATAATCTGGGCCAAAATTGGCCAATCAATACATGACCAATGGAGGTCAATCCAGGCAATACATGAGCAGATTGAACTAATAGGCATGGCTCATGTTGAAATACAAAGGGCTAGAACAACACTAGGAATCATGCCCGAGCAGGCCAATAAAATGATAAATTTCCTTAATAACCACACTAGGGAGGAATTGGTAGCTCTAGAAATAAACAACAGAATAGACACTATCCTGACAGCTAAGAAAGTGCTAACTTTGAGGAATTTCACTCAAACACTAGAAAGGAAATGTCAGGAAATGAAGGCAGAAATTGATGAATTCAGGGCCAAGATGACAGTGTTACAGGATAAAAGACTACCAAGCCTAGTGACTGGCACAGGAAAACTGCTGTCATATAATCAGTATATCACAAGGATCAACAATTATGTTGAGAATCAAATAACAGCATCCAACAACTCCACAGAAGAAGCAAGGCCTCCCTCTGGGCAGTCTCTGTATGAAAAATTGGAAAAACTATTTTTTATTGAGCATGAGATAAATCATCTGTTTGAAGTGCCTCCAAACTTCTATAGATATACAAAAGCAGATGAAACACTGGCAAAAATAAGGAGACATCAGTTGCCTCCAGCTGATTGGTGGCAAGAAATGTTGGAAATTCTGCCCAAATGATGCCACTATATTATTCCTTTTTGTGAAAATTCAGATCTCAGTCACAGTACAGGTCAGCAGACAATTCAGCACGCAGGTATCACAGGAAGCATCCGTATAGTGACTCACCAAAGCACTCAGACAGCGGGCTCAACTAACGCAGAATTAAAGGCACAACTATAGCCAAATTTCCTGAGCCAAAAATTGAAAAGTTGTCTGACAGAAAGATAGCTGCCATCTCAACATTAAATTCTGTAGTTATTTCTTTCATTTACTTTTTGTAAGAGAGTTGGTGGTGTAATTTATTTCACAATAAATCACTATTGAGATATTTTGTATCCTATTTTATATATATATCCCCTCAAAGAACGTATTGAGGGTCAGTTGTAGTGAAACTCTTTCAGAAGAGCTCTGTTGTATACTTGAGACATTTTGCTAATACAAATTGCTGGTGGAGTTCCTGGTTCCTAT
>APFE031161484.1:297231-409310 GCA_000404065.3 Pinus taeda | reverse complement strand
GAATAGCTTAGGATTTGTTTAAACACACCCTATGCTCAATCTCTATTTCTAAATATGTTTTCTTCTGGATTAGCCATGGATATGAATTCTTAATTGGTCATGTCTAAACTAATTCTATCATTGTGAATATTGTTTAAGAATTCTTAACTGCTCTTAAGAAATACTTTCATTTTTCCTTTGTTAGCATAGTGAAAGATTCTCAATTGCCTTTCACTCACTAATTCCAGAACTTCATCAAAAAACCTAAAAAATTGTTCCACATATGCCTATCTGGCTTTGCAACAATACTCTGTCTTCATAAACATACTTCAACAGCACACTACCTTGACTCCATTGCCCAATGGCCCTAACTATTTTGTAATCTATACCTCAACTCTGTTTGAATTCACCAACCAACCAAATTGAAAACAAAAACCAGCACACTATAACTAGCCTAAAATCATCCACCAAACAAAGCTAAATCATAAAGAGAGAGCCCTCTCTGGTTGCAGGTAGGCTAGTACCTGCAACTAAAAGATTGGTTAGTGGTTACCTCGGCCGTATTCCCTTTAGGAAGCAGGGAACAACCTGAGTGATAACAGAACCCTAGGTTGATAAAGTAAAGCTAGTAGCCCAAGAGTTGCAACATTCTTGCTACAATATTGGTCCTCATCACTTTTTGGCACCATTGTCGGGGAGGTGTCTGAGTAATATGTGATTACTGCTTTCTTTCTTCTATTTCTTGTTTCTAATATTCTGCCATTAGTTTCATTTCTGCAAAAGTAATTTAGTTGCTTCCTTTTTCATTCTACATTATCTACTTTCCTTTCCATTTTGTAAGTAAGATTTCAATTCAACAATTAGTTTTTCATTCAGTCAATAGTTTTCATTCAATCTACAATTTCAATTTTGCAAATTACTTCCCAAAGTTTGAAAAAAAAACACAAAACCAAACCGAAAACCTTTCCTTTCATGCCTCGTAGGAATAGGGATAACTTAGGGAATTTTTTTCCAAATAACCCCACTGCATCAAACAACCAACCTTCCCTCTTCTTTGATGGCTGTGAACTGGAGGAACCCTTAGGTGAGAAACCAAACATAGTTGAAGAACGTACAGGGGAAGAAGAAGAAGAAGAAGAAGAAGAAGAAGAACCCATTCTTGCCGAGCCAATGGCTAAAAATAGAAATGACAGAGGGAATAGAGAGAGAGAGTTGATGGTTCCTTGCCCATCAGGGAAACCAATCAGGAAACTAAGATGAAAAATATAAGCCCCTCTTCCCTTCCTCATTTCCATGGCTTGACCATAGAATATCCCAACACTTTCCTATTTGAGATTATTGTTATATGCCAAACTTATGACTACACAAATCATGAGCAAAAGTTGAAACTATTTCCATCTACCCTCAATGATGCAACTTTCCGCTAGTTCATGGGTTTACCTGAGGATGGAATCACAAATTGGGCTTAGATGAAGCAATCCTTCAACAACAAGTATCAACAATGCTATAGGTCTAAAGATACTAAAGAGGAAATTCTTAAGATGACCTTAGATAATTATGAATCCCTAGAGGATTATGTATAAAGATTCCATCTTAGTTACAAAAGGGCCAGGTGCACACTTGACCCTGAGTCACTGAAGTTGGTCCTACTTAGAGGAGTAAGGGAAGAACTTTTGGATGCCCTCACTTGTTAGCAGGAGGAGATATATACCAGTTAGCCTATGAGGATATCAAGACTGTCTTTAGAAACCATTCTAGGGCAGCTAGGAAAAAGGGTAGGGGAATTCAACATATGGTTAGTACATCCTCTTCCAATTCATTCATCAAGGGTGAAATTGGAAACAGGCTGGAAGAGTTCAAGAGTGAGATGCTGCAAACCATTGCCTTATAGATGGACACTATGCACATTAGGAGAAAGTAGGAGGAAGAAAAGAGACTTGGCCATTTTATGTCATAGATGCACCAAGAGGAACCCTAGGAATGGATGTCCATTAAATTCTATTGAAATTTTCTTAGTCTGTGAAGAAAACTACTCCACAGAGAAGTGCCCTTCTTTGCCTGGACTCAAAGCTGTATGTCAAGGAGCTGAAGGGGTCACTGAGTAGCTCTACTACATAAACCAAAGGAGAAATTATGGGCCTAGGCCATCCTAGCAAGGCATGCAAGGGTCATCCCATGTATATTACAACCCCAACCATACCACATCCATACCTTCTTGGGGACCCCCCTATTCATCCTTCCTTGTCTACACCTCCTCCTTGGTCCTTTACATCCCAGTATCATTCCCAACTAGCCAGCTAGTCATTTCAACCATATGCTCTGCCACAACCTCAGTGGAATGCACTGCCCTAGGGGTAGAGGCCCCAATACAACAATGTTCCTACTTTATTGCCTTCACCACCTGCCCAACCACAACTATTACACTTTGCTCCACGTAAAAAACCCTAAATGACTACCCAACCAAATCTGAACCTGAAAAACAGAAAGGCACACCAAGTATACAGTGGAGAGACATCATATCCAGCTTATGCTATGGAGATACAGGAAATTAACTTGAGATATGGGAGAGTTTTACCGAATAACCAACCTCCATCTCCACCTAGGGAGGTTGAAGAAGAAAGAGGAGAAATCATTCTTAAAGTAAATCCACCCTTTTGTGAGAGATTAAATCAACCACTACAACCTATCTTAGAAGAGACTGAACTTCTGGGAGAATTTAAAAACCTATGTCTCAAGATTCCACTTCTCCAATCCATCAAGGATATACCTATTTACAACAAGTTAATTGAGGAGAAGTGTTTCAAGCATCCAAGGAGGTGAAAAGGAGACGCCCCTACCATTAATGTCATTGGACAACTGCCCGACTTAATGTTGGGGCAGGTAATATGTCCAAAGTATTTGGACCCTGGAAGCCCTGTAGTAGATGTGCTCATCAATGGCACCATTGTCCCACACACTTTGATCAATCTTGGGGCTACCATGAATGTGATTACCAAGGACACTATGCTCAAGCTCAACCTCCAAGGTTTATTGAGAAAGACTACAACAGTCCTGCAACTTGTAGACGTTGCACAATGACCCCTAAGGGGTTTGTGGAGGATTTGATGGTCTCCATTGAATCTTGGGAGTACCCTACAAATTTCCTATTTCTCCAGCCTAAGGCTAAGCTTACTGGTTACCCTCTCATCCTTGGGAGGCCCTGGTTGGCCACTGCCAATGCTTACATTAGCTATAGAGCTAGGAATATGACCATCAAGAATGGGCATATGTCCAAGTAGTTAATCCTATACCCTCCTTCTCAACCATCTCTAGAACATGATTTACCATTATGGATAGAAGAAGAAGAAGAAGATGATGAAGTTTATTCTACCCAACTGTATACCTTAGAAACAACCATGGGAGGAGGACAACAGGATGAAGATGATTTGATTGAACACCTACTCTAGGGTCCAACTCCCAGTATATTGTCCCTAGAAAAATTAGTAAATGAAACCCAAAAAAACCATCCAATTGATCTATACTTGGCCGATTCCAACCCTCTCCATGTCAAATCCATATAATTTGACCCTGAGAGAACTTTGAAAATCAATCCATCTCTTTTTGTTCTCCAAAAGGAGAAGCTGTGCAACATGCTAAAGGAACATATGGATGCCTTCGCTTGAAGGGTTTACTCACCACATTTACATCAAAGAATGTTGCACACCAATCTGACAACCCAAAGGAGGATGAATCCAACTCTTAAAGATATAGTCAAAGAAGAATTGCAAAAATTGCTAGATGTAGGATTCATTTATCCTATCTCCTATAGTGAGTGGGTCTCTCCTTTGGTATTAGTTCCCAAGAAAAATGGTAAGTGGAGGATTTGTGTCGATTACAGGGAATTAAAAAAATCCACAAAGAAGGACCATTTCCCTCTACCTTTCATCAACCAAGTGCTAGATGGCCTGGCAGGGAAAAAGTTTTACTCTTTCCTAGATGGATTCAGTGGGTACAACCAAATACAGATCAACTTGGAGGACCACGATAACACCACCTTAACTTGTCCTTGGGGCATTTTTTCCTATAGGGTCCTTCCTTTTGGCCTATGCAATGTTCCTACCACTTTTCAGAGAGCAGTCCTGAGTATCTTTGCTAAGTTAGTCCATGATGTAGTAGAAATTTATATGGATGATTTTACACCTTTTGGATGTGATTTCCAGGAGGCTCTGTCCAACCTAGGTAAATTACTACACAAATGAATTGAAATGAACCTATCTCTCAATCCTGAAAAATGTGAATTCTTGATGATTGTAGGGACCATGCTGGATCATTCAATATCTTAGCAATGATTGCAGGTGGACCCAAACAAAATAGCTATCATCCAAAGGGTCCCACCTCCTCAAAAGCAGAGATATGTCAGAAGTTTCCTACGGTTAGCTAGATACTACTGAAGGTTCATAAAGGACTTTAGAAAGTTGGCCTCCCCTTTATGTGGGTTGTTGGCCAAAGACTCTGAGTTTATATGGTCAAAAAGCTATCAAGAGGGCTTAGACATCTTGAAGAACAATTTAACCACTACACCGATTCTTCGAGGCCCAAATTGGGCCCTTCCTTTTCACATTTATGTTGATGCCTCACACAAAGCCATAGGAGAATCCCTAGGTTAGATAGATGAAAAATTGCCTTATGCCATTTACATTATCAGTAAGAATCTGTCAAAGGCCAAATTGAACTACAAGTGACCGAAAAGGATATCTTGGAAGTTTTGCATTCATTAAACAAATATAGGCATTATATTACAGGCTATCAAACATTTGTCCATACTGACCATGTTGCAATCAATATTTAATGAATAAACCTGATGTGAATGCTCATATTATAAGATGGTTACTTTTAATAAATAATTCAGACTTCTGTGATCCATAATCTTGTTTGTGAGAATAATTTTTGCAAAATCTCATAAAAAATCATTTGTTGATAAGCCTGGCAAGGAAAATGTTGTAGAATTTTTGTCTAGATTAACTCTGCTTGCAGGTGAGGAGGGAATGGTTGATGACCAGTTATCAGATGAGAATTTGTTCACCATTTCATTTCTCTCTCCATGGTTTGCTGACAAAGCAAACTATTTGGTATTTGCACAGTTCCCACTGAACTTGTCCTCCAAAGAGAAAAGCAAGATTATAAGGAAGAGCACCACCTTCACTTGGAATGGGGGCAATCTCTTCAAATTGGCTCAGATCAAATCTTGAGAAGGTGTGTCAGGGAGGAGGAATTATTTGACATCCTTCTGACCTATCATGATGGACCTTGTGGAGGTCACTTTGCAGCAAAGAAGAAAACATTCAAAGTGCTATAAGCAGGCTATCATTTGCCCACTCTTCATCAGGATGCGAAAATATATACTAGTTAGTGTGATTGGTACCAAAGGATGGGAAAGCATACTCCAAGGGATGAAATGCCTTTGTAGCCTCAAGTGACTTTCGAGCCATTTGACAAGTGGGTCATGGACTTGATTGGACCTATTGACCCTCATTCCAAGAAAAATAGTACATCATTGTGTGCACTGACTATCTAACTAAGTGGGCTGAAACCAAGGAAATTAAGGTAGCAACAAAGGAGAAGGTAGTTGATTTCTTAAGGGAAAATGTATTTAAAAAATTTGGGTACCGTAGAGAGCTGGTCACTAATCAAGGCAACTAGTTTACCTGCAACATGATTGAAGAATTACTCATCTAGCACAAGATCAAGGGAGGTGACCAATAGAGCGTTGGAGGGCATCTTGACCAAAGTGGTTAGCAACAACAGGAAATATTGAGTAGATAGACTATTTGAGGCCACCTGGACCGATAATACCACCTAGAAGACCACCACTAGATTCACACCCTACGAGCTAGTCTATGGGGAAAAGGCCCTATTGTCCATTGAGTTTGAGTATAACACATTAAGGATAATAGCGCAACTAGATCTAGATCTCGAAAGTGTACAAAAAGAGAGATTTCTCCAATTGAATGGTTTAGATGAGTTCAGAATGCAAGCCCTTCTTCACACAGAGGTAACCCAACTTTAGAGGAAGCTATGGCATGATAAGAACATCAAGGATAAGAAATTTCAAGAAGGCTAGGGCCTTACATTATAAAACGATGTCTTAATAATGGTTCAGTGCAAATCAAGACCATAGATGTAGAGGTCATTTCTTTACTTGTTAATGGGCATAGGTTGAAATTTTATAAGAGGCCATTGTCAAAGCAAGAGTTCATTGATGGTATCAATAAAATAATGATGGTGGTGGAGCAAGTTTCAGCTCTTGCCTCATCAAATCACTGAGAAAAAGAAAGAAAAATAAGGACTCAGGTGAAAACCTCCATGAGGCACTTGAGTCCCACCAGTGGGCTGAAAACCTCTTGCGGTGACCCAAAGGTGTCAAAAAGAAAAAAGGAAATAAAAAGATCCTTGGGTGAAAACCTCCCTTGAGGCACCCAAGGAAAATAGATAGAATGAAAACCACTTAGAGGAAGACTAATTGTCTTCAACAAACAAGTAAGCAAGAAAGCAAGCAAACAAACAAACAAACAAAAGTAAAAAAGAGAAAAATCATGATTTTTTTTGTTTGCAAGTCAATAGGAGGATGATCAGAGAACAAAAGGGAGTAAAAAAGGGACCTATTTCACTCACACTTTTATTTTTTCACCCATCATCATTCATTACTCCACCATTTCTTTCATTTTTTTCACTCTTTTGCTTCAGTTTACAAGGGGAATGTGTTTTCTACAGCACCCCTTGTAAACCTACAAAATCACTTGAAAATCTATAGAATGCTCCTATAGGAATTACAGTGGCTTGAGAATCCTACAGGAAGTGACCCTAGGGCGATAAAATGACTTTACATGTAAAAAACAATAACATCTCTACATCACCACTTCATTACCATACCTCTCTCTGTTACATGTCAATTTGGGCACATCAACCCCAGCTTCCAGATCCGTATTATTAGGGTTCATCAATCCCTAATTTAGTTTTTTTCATTCCCTAATTAATTTAACCTACATCATGCTTTCCTCCCAAGAGTTTCCATCTCACCATTCATCCAAAAAATGCCCCTAAGGAGATCAACGCAGGTGGCCCTTTATCGGGCTGCATTACAACATAGGAATTGCACTGTCTAGGTGCACTACAACATAGTTGGCCTTTGTTTCACCGGTGCTAAGTGAGATTCATCAAATTTTTCAAATGAATCAATTGGATTCCTCATCCAATTGATGCTTCTGGAAGTTTCCAGATGGATTGATCTTGCTTTTGGATGAGAAAGAGGATGAATGAACGTTAATCCATTATGCCTTCCTCCATGGAACCACTTCTCAATTTTGGTAGAGCATTCATGAGGGACATTAATGGCTTAACCTCCTCCATTCAGTGATAAACTAACCAAGCATTCAAAGTTTGGTCTAGGTTGGACTTTCTTGATCTAAGGAAATGTTGTTTGAATGAGATTAGTAAGAGTATTCTAATGATGTCGAATTGTTGCTTCATGAGGAGAGAAGGGTTTGAAGCTAGAAGGATGACAATGAATCGAGCATGAATCTTCATGGGTTGTAATCTTTCCTTCTAATTAATAAAGAATTCTAAACTTTTCCCATTCATGTGTTTGTATGATGTATATCGTATTCTGGATTCTATGATATGTTTAATTAACATATCTCTATTGTATGCTTTGATGGGTTTCTGTCTTGGCTTATGTGCGGTACTTTCCAAGTGAGTTAAGTATGGAAAGGAGTGGTGAAATTGATCAAAGTAGAAAGGGAGAAAGTGAAAGTTACAGTTTTTTTTTTTCCTCATTCTCTTATCTGTTAATTATAGGAAAAGCTGCAAATTACTTTGATTGTTGTTTCTAGACTAGCTACTAGGTCTAGAGCGTTAGGCATTTGAAGAAACACTAAATTTTCCCAAAACAAATTAGGGACTCCACTGGGGAGAAATCTTAACCCTTTTAGTAGCTTATCCACCTCCTTAGACACCTTAACATACTTTACTTGTTGTAATTCAGCCTTTTGCATTGAATTTTGGTCAAAATTTGAGGTTAGATGACTCTTGAGTGGCCGCACAGGAATCGGTGTAGGCTAGCCTTAGATACAGTGTGCTGCAGTGCAATTAGGCCTTCTTTTACCTGCACTGATTAAGCTTGGAATATTTTGATCAGTGTAATTTGGCCCTCTTTGACCTGCGCTGATCAATGCAAATTGGCCCTCTTTGGCCTACGCTGATCAGTTTTGAAATCATTGAAATCAGTGCAGTCTTTAGTGAGAACCAGTGCTCTGCAGTGTAGTTAGCTCCTCTTTGACCTATAATGATCAACCTTAGGTTAAACTCCTACCTTTGGATTGAGTTTTTTCCAAAATTCTTCTTATTGTTGTTTTCTTAATATCAATGATGTCTTATCTTTGAAAATGGTTTTTTCATCTCCTTAATCTAGCCCTACTTTGACTGGATTGAATAATGTTTCTTTAATGTTTTCTTTGTCATTATCAGTCTATAGTCAAATTTAGAATATAGTTGATTGATCTTTGTCGAAAGAAAGTGTCATAAAATCATCTTTCCTTTCGAAAGTTGAATTGTCGTAAAGTCTTAATTCATGAAAGATAGATTGATTGATGTGTGCATTTGATTTGTATTTTCATTTAAAGTGTCAAAAATCTTCATTTCTTTAATATCAAAAGTGTCATACAATCTTCCTTTCCCTTAATAATAAATTGTCACAAATCGTCATTTTTATGAAAATAGATTTTTGATCGATTGTGCATATTTCCTTTTTGTTCATCATAACATTAAGGGATTTGAAAAGAAAAACATGCATTGTGCATATTAAAGTTTGTGAATGCTTGAAAGGAATGGTTTAGGGAATTTCATCTAGTTTGTGCTCTTTATTGTTTGTTCAAAAAAGTACTTGTATGCTCTATCCCTCATAGCTAGGATTTTCATTGTTAAATTGAATGGAAGGAGTGCTTCTCATTCTAGTTGCATTTCTAGGAATTTTGGAAAACATCTCGTGGTGAACCTGCAAAGGAAAATTATAAAGAAGATAAAATTAACGAAAACATCTAGAGGTCTAGGCTGGAGATGTGTTCCAATGTTTTTAAACCTAGCGGTTGTCATTTTCACTGAGGTTGAGTGATTCCTCCTTTTTGATTTGATAAGTGCTAGTATGGACTTGTGCTCCCTATACCATCGAGTATATGGTGGGAGACCCAAATAGGTTGAAATCATTTATCCCTAGAAAGATGAGTCTACCGCCTTACCAATCAAAATGCACCAAACATAGTATTCGGTAAGATTGACTACCGTACATGAAGTCCTTAGCCATTTCTCTTTCATTTATCACCAAAGTGTATATTTCAGTTTTGTGATTTTTGTGGTAAAACCTCTTGTCTAGAATCTCCAGAGCAGTCACTTTCATTCCTTTTCAACTCTTTAAAAGTAAAAGGATCATCTAAGAACTTGTCCTTCTAGGCTCATTAAACATCGAAGGTGACTACAGTCATATTTTGTTTTTTCTTGACTCTTTAAAAATGAAAAAGCGAAGTTGTGTTCCAATGTCGTAAAAATTAATTGACCACGGATAACATCCTCCACGCTCACTCCTTAGTTGATCTTAGGTTGAAACATATGGCAACAAATCCAAAGTCCATTGATCAAGGAATTCCTTTTTATGGGAATTCTAGTCCTTTTCCTCATTTTGGAATTATTGGTGCTCCATTTATGACTACATTGTCCCTTCCGAGATTTACCCTTAGCTTGCCAGTATGGTTGTTTTCAACCTCCTTGGTTCAAAATGTCATGATTTCTCCACAACTGAGTACACCTCCCACTGGACCAAATCAACCTCTAGTTTATCCTAAATTTGACCCTTTTCCTTCTTCCTCGTTTGTTTCTTCCTCCCCTTCTTCCCCTTTGCCTGATGAAAGTATTGGTACTAATAACCAGGTGTCTAAGAAGAAGAAGAAGTAAATTTTGCAAAGGGGCAACCAAGCAACCATTTCTTTCAATGAAACATATGATGAGAAACCATTCATCAAGCCTCACAAAGTTTGATATCCATGCAAACTTTGTATGGGAGACCATCTTCTTCGAAATTGTCTTGATATTCTTCAGATCTTAGAAGAATGGTCTTCTCATTCACATCATCCTATGCCATCAAATTCTAGAGATCATTTTAATGACACATCATTAACTAGAGATAGTAAAGCTCATGGAAAGAAGGGAAAAATTAAGTCTCCATGTAGGTTATGTGAAGGGAATCACCCCATTCACCTTTGTCCTTATCTGGATGAAGCCCAAAAAGTGTTGGATAACTGTCCTGCTTCATCGCAGGGATTTCCATCTAGTTACAAGAAACTATCCCTAAATCCTTCACTATTTGATAAATTGACTGACCAAAATAAACCATTGGTCAAACCCACTCTCTCTGAAAGTGAATCTCATGAGTCTATACCCGACCCAGATCAACAGGCCGAGGTAACTGTTGACTTGATTTCACCTTCAGTAAATTGTACCTTACCCGAAGAGAGTGAATATGTTACCACTCAAGTTCTTTTTGTTTCTTTAGATTCTAATGAGCATGGGGTCAGTCCTCCTATTCCATCAAGACAAGAGGAAAATCCCCCCATTCTCATAACTCTAGGGGTTAATTCTCCTGTTTCTATGGTACCCCATCCAAGTAGTCTAGTCGCTTCCTTTGATTGGAATCGACTGGAAGGATTCTGCCTTCCTTCTTATGTGCCTTTCCAAATTGTAGTACAAGTTTGTAATATGATTGTATCGGGAACCATTATAGATGAAGGTGAATCCGTGAGTATCTTCCTCAACTGCTTGGCAAGTGCTTGGTTTGCCACCACTTGTGCCTGTTACCCAAAATCTGTTAGGTTTTAATAGAGGAACCAACCAACCATTAGGGATACTCCCTCTATTACCTATTACTTTGGGAGGAAAAACCATTATCTAAATGTGATGGTAGTCCCAAGGCCTTTAGATTAAAATTTACTTCTTCGGCGCAATTATGTTTATGGAATGGGAGCTATTGTTTCAACACTCTTTCAAGTGATTTGTTTCCCACATGAAGGAAAAATTGTCACTGTTGACCAAATTTCATTTCCCAGTCCAAATATGGCTCCTAGTCAACCATATTCCCTAGATGGTCTTTTTGTACCAATGGTATCATCCCCACCACATATTATTTATGTGGCAACCTGTTCCATACCTACATCAACTGACGATCAATTCAGTGATGTTGTACATCATGTACTGGGGGCATTAGAACCAAATCTCTCCTTAATGACCACTTATGAGTTGTGATCAAAGGAGTTCAAGGATAGGTCCTTGTCTTGGGTCAACCTCGTTAAAAAGTGAACCCAAGGATCCAAGGATATTTCGTGGTCTTGTGTCAACCTCCTAAAAAAATGAAACAACAAATCCAAGGATAGTTCATGGTCTTGTGTCAACTTCATTAAAAAATGAAACAGGTCTCCAAGGATAGTTTGTTGTCTTGTGTCAACCTCATTAAAAAATGAAACACGGGGCATGAGGATAGTTCCTTCTCTTGTGTCAACCTCGTTAAAACATGAAACAAAGGAGCATGAGGATAGTTCTTTTACTGTGTCAACCTTGTTAAAAAATGAGACAGGTCCATGAGCATAGTTCCTTGTCTTGTGTCAAGCTCATTAAAAAATGAAACAAGGAATCTAAGCAAAGTTCCTAGTCTTGTGTCAAGCTCATTAAAAATGAAACAAGGTACCCTAGATCAAAGTTCCAAGTTGAGTCTTTCAGTAGATCTCGTAAAATCCTAGTCGAATCTTTCACTTGATCTCGTAAAAGAACCTTCTTTCCATCCACCTGATAGCCATGAGTAGTCTACTTAGGTGAAGGTAATGAATCTTGGGTTGCATGCACCTATTGGAAAAGTTAAGTTTCCCTGTAGGTTATGTGAAGGGAATCACCCCATTCACCTTTGTCCCTATCTGGACAAAGCCAAAAGGTGTTGGAAAACTGTCCTACTTCACCGCAACAACTTCCATTTGGTTACAGAAGACTCTTTCTTTCATCATGCTGGGGGCATGTAAATTAATCTCAAGCATAGTTTTTCCATTTTAAGCTTGTGTAAAAATGAAACTGAATTCAAGCATAGTTTTTCGTTTCAAGCTTGTATAAGCATGAAACTGAATCCAAGCATAGTTCCCTATGGTTCAAGCTTGTCTAAAAATGAACTCATTTCCATTTTTAACCCTCGTGATTTCCATTCTATCAGCCTCTTTCATTAGATGAGCCTTGGTTGTTTTCATCCCATCGCCACCATCCCTTTGGCTGATCATACGCTTTCACTTGGTTGTTTTACCTTTTTTTAGGAACAGTTGCAATGAGTGGTCTTATTAGCTAGCCTCGTCACATAAATCAACATGTTTTGAGTAGCTCCAACATCACTAGAACTAGTTTCTACCCTATACATCACTCGTTACTCAAAGTGGAGTACTCTTTAAGCTCTTTTTAGACACTCTAAATATGAAAATATTGTCGAGCGCTTGTCTTTTCTAGCTCATTAAAGGATTGGGAACGATATCTCTCCTGTATTATTTTACGCTTTTTCGAACTTGAGAGATTATTTTACGAAAAATAACTTGTGGAGTTTCCTTTTAGTCCCTTTAAAAACTCTCTAAACATGAAAAGGATCGAGTTATCTTTGTCATTAAACTCGTTAAAAACATTAAATAGCAACAAACTTCTCCATCTAGACAAGAACCGAGTTTCACCTTCGCTAGACTCGCTAAAGCATCAAATAGAAATGGATTCACCTGAAGGGTGGAATTATACAACAAGCATATGTTATCCTCCTCAAGCTTGATAAAAATAAAGAGGTACTAGTCAGCAATGGCTAGGGAAAATGGAAAAAGCTGATAAAACTTTATGGTAGTAAGTCGCTTTTAAACATGACACTTTCACTTCATCTCCATGACTATTTGGGTTGGGTTATTTGATTCAAAGTTATCATACTTATGGTCTATCACACCATAAATAACTTTTGTTTTGGGTCAATGCTGCCAATTCATTTAGACTACTTGGGTTGGGTTATTCAGCTTGTTGGTTATCACACTGTTGGTCTATCATACCATCCATTGCTTTGTTTTGGGTCAATCCTACCAATTCATTTTAGTGTCGCCAATATATTCAAGAGAAGTCATTCAATTCAAACTTCATCCTTTGCAATACCATAAACCTTCATTTTCATGCCCACTATTCCTGAACCTTGTGTCGTCAGTTGATGTTTCATCTCCAAAATTATTTACTCATTTCATGTCGTCGATGTGGGATACATCAAGGCCCTCCTATGATGAGTTGCTTCTTGTCGACATCATCACATCATCCAATAAGTTGACTTAGAAACACCCCTTTAGTACCTTGAGGCTTGCATACATCAGTGGTAGGTTTCTCGCTTCCGACGATAGGTTGACATCACTAGCCTTCGACCGAATGACTTCGTATGGTGTTCGACATCAAATCATTTATTCACACCTTGTGAAATGTACTGCAATACCTTGAGGGTCATTATTATTATCATTTATTCCTCTCACGTCTATTAATGACTTACATCATTGGTCGGTAATCAGATGATTTCTCTCCATGTTCAACCTCAGATCATCTATTTGCATGGTTAGACTTGTACATTGAGTGAAGATTGAGCGAGATTGAAGACCTGGATCTAGTTTCATCCATCCAAGTTGTGATATATTTTCAGGAGTACTATATCAAATGTACAATGGCCTTGCATTCATGGTCAATCATTCATGGGTCTATATCTGTAGAAAACTATATTTATACATGTAATGAAAGTTTATAAGCTGAGCATGGGTATGCCTTCCCTCAGCTAAAAATTGTGAGAAAAAAATAAAAGTATCATGATAAATGTATTGTAATTGATGTAGGTCTCCTTCCGTTTCGAAAAATTCTCTCCAAGTGGTAAAGCCTCTTACTTGACATGTTTATTTTCAACTTCATGCTTTAGGGGGAAATTGTTACAAGTCAATTTGGGCACATCAACCCTAGCTTCTATATCCATATTATTAGGGTCCATCAATACCTAATTCAATTGTTTTCATTACCTAATGAAGTTAACCTACATCATGATTTCCTCCCAAGAGTTTCCATGTTACCATTCATCCAAAAAATGCCCCTAAGGAGATTAGCATAGGTGGCCCTTTTTCAAGCTACATTGCAATGCAGGAATTGCACTGTTTGGGTGCACGACAACACAATTGGTGTTTGTTTCACCTGCATTGAGTGAGATTCATCGAATTTTTGAAATGAATCCATTGGATTCATCATCCAATGGATGCTTATGGAAGTTTCCAGATGGATTGAGCTCGCTTTTGGATGAGGAAGATGATGAATGAAGCTTAATCCATTATCCCTTCCTCCATGGAACCACTTCCCAATTTTGGTAGAGAATTTAATGGCTTAACCTCCTCCATTTAGCTATCAATTGACCAATCATTCAAAGGTTGGTATAGGTTGGAATTTCTTGAGCTAAGGAAATGTTGTTTGAATGAGATTAGTAAGAGTATTGTAATGATGTCGATTTCTTACTTCATGAGGAGAGAAGGGTTTGAAGCTAGAAGGATGACACTGAATCGAGCATGAATCTTCATGGGTTGTAACATTTCCTTCTAATTAATAAAGAATTCTAAATTTTTTCCATTCTTGTGTTTGTATGATGTATATCGTATTCTGGATTTTATGATATGTTTAATTAATAGATCTCTATTGTATGCTTTGATGGGTTTCTGTCTCAGCTTATGTACAAGTACTTTCCAAGTGAGTTAAGTATAGAAAGGAGCGACGAAATCAATCAAAGGAGAGAGGGAGCAAGAAAACGTTATAGGTTGGATTCTTTTCCTGCTTCTCTTATCTGTTAATTATAGTAAAAGCAGTGAATTACTTTTATTGTTGTTTCTAGACTAGCTACTAGGTCTAGAGGGTTAGGAGTTTGAAGAAATGCTAAATTTTCCCAAAACACTCTCCGCCTTGATCGCCCCTGAATTAATCATAAAAAAATCAATTTCCAAAAAAATTTCACAGCCCTCAAGAGAAAACATAGAGAAAAAATGAAAAAAGAGGGTAGCAGGGAACAACATCTGAGTGTATTCCTCATTATTCACACTCCTAGAGCTCCTCTCTATCCATGTCATCATCTTCAAAATCCCAGCAGAATGTATGATTAAAATTTCTGAGGGAGAAGAAACTACAAGACATCCTATAGGAAATCTTGTAGCAACCTATCCCACAGAATAGAAATCATGAGTAGCAGCAAGCTTCCAACATGAAGATCCAAGGGCAGAAGAAGCTCCAGAGCAGCAACAACACCTTCATATTCAACACCAAGTAACTGCACATCAAAGGAATCATCAGAGAGAAATAAAAAGGAAGGAAAAATAACATATAGCCAACACATAGTAAGCACCTCATGTCTTCAACCAACTGCAGCAAGGTATTAGCACCACTGGTAAGTATCTCGCTTCACTCTCTCATTTGCATTATGTAGTCAAAAAATGTAAAGGTTGTGAGTGAGTTGGTTTATAAGCGAAAGGTGTCCAATTAACTTGGCCACCTTCATTCAGTCGATGAAGACAAAACAGTTGGTCCTCCCACACATGGCAGTAATTAAGTAAAAGAAAAGAGAGGAGAAGGACAAAAGCAGTTAAGTCTACAGAGGCATGAAATGGGAGTTGATTATGAGGAGAGGGGAATGATGAGGTGGTAGTGGGGACCAATGGTCAAAAAATGGAAACCGTAACTCAGCTACTAGCACACCATCTCACCCAACTCAATCATAAGAGGAAATAATCATCGATCCCCATGCACTCATGCATTCATTTCCTTGAGGCTCACTCTAGTAAAGTCGCTCTCATACCTAGGAAACATACAAAAGAGAAAATTCCACCTTTCCTCTACACGGGAATTCCTATAGGATTACATAGAAAATCCTACAAGATCGCACAAGAGTCCTACAGGATACAGACAAACAGTCTATGGGATTGGTAAAGAGGATTTTCCGAGGAGAAAACACCGGGATTGGCTACAACAAACACTATGAGGAGGTAGGATCTATAATTAATTCCTTTCTTCAAAGTGAATTAAATATAAAATCACCTAGCATTGAGTGAATTTGGCAACTGTGTAAGGGAATTGTCTCCATAATACTTTTAGTTATTTACCTTTGCATTAAAAAATTGTATCAACCATCTCAGCTCCTCAAAATTCACCAACCAAAATGATAGGGTGTTTAATAGAACGGAGCCCATTAACACCGTGAGAATCCACCAACATCCTCAGGTGTTAGAAATCTTCATAAGACATAATTGGATGGGGTATTTGAAAAATTAAGAGGGTATGATGATGAAGTGGCTCGAGATTTTACTCTCTCCCTCATTCCACTGACTAGAGTCCATGCCACTGTTGTGGTGAGAGGCCTCTCCATAGAGCTCACCCCTGAACTCATAAACATAATTACCACACTTCTCCTAGGAATGCCTTAGAGAAAGGAAGACAAGGGAGATAGCCAAATTGCCAAGAAGAAGTTATTTTTAGAGAGATAAGAGCCCATTGAGGACAAAAATGGAGTAAGGAGAACAAGCCTACCATACTCGTGGAACGAGGTAAGCTACCATCTTATTAAATGCATATCATGTGAAGGTAGGTATAGCGTGGTTTATGGGTATCACTTTAGGCTTCTTGAAGAATTGAGGTTTGGAGAAGAAACATCTCCTCACCACAAGCTCAACCTACCATACTTCCTTCTGAAATCACTGATAGATACAAGCATAAAGGTGCAGGAGGGAATTCACCAATAGTTAGCCCACCATGGGTTAATTAGAATTATGATAGAAAATTCCCTCCACAACCTCAGAATTCCTATCCAATGGTCAATTTTTAGAGACATGCAAATAGAGGATGATATCAAAGCCCTCACATATGATGTTAGTCCTACTATCAGTGAGAAGGATGAAGATGAGATAGATGATGAGATAAATAAGGAGAGAGATAAGGAAGAAGAAGAGGAGGAAGAGAAAGAGGATGATGAAGAAAGAAAAGAAGATGACAAAGAGGAAACTAATAAACAACATGAGGATCTACAAGGAGAGGGAGAAGGGAAAGACATACAAGAAAAGGGAAATGGGAAAGAGGGGGAAAAATACAAGGAGGAGTCACCTAGGGTGTCTCCAGGACCCACTGAGATAGAAACAACAACTTCCCTCACTTCTCTTAGCACCCCTATCAAATAAAAAGGCAAAAGAGAAAGGCAGAACCCCTTATATTTTAGAACAAGGAAAATCACAAGGATAAGGTAGGGGAAACCCCAAAATCCAACAAAAATTCCCATTGTAATTGAGGACTTACCTAAATAGCAAGAGAAAATGCCTCATCCTATGAAAACTCAAGAAAGAGGATCCTCAACACAAACCTCCCCTAAGTCTCCTATAAGCTATGTGAGAAGGCATGTAACTAGATCCACCTCATCCAAAGGAAAATACATCCCACAGGATACACAACAAGACCTACAGGAAGCAGAAGTAGTCCTATAGGAGACTCTACTAAACCTACAGGAGACTCAAAAATTGGATAAGGAGGAAATCATATAGTAAGAAACTAAAGACGAGGACCTAGAGCTAAGGGAACCTAGCCCCCAACCTAAACTTGATTCCTACTACAGATTTATTGAAGGGGCAGGGCTATTCCACAAAAAACTGCTATTCCATTATTCTTTGAGCTTGAGAAGGAGAGAGCCAGAAATCATACATGGATGCAGATTTCCAAGTCCAAGGTGGTGGAGGACATTGGTCACATGGAGGAGAAGCTCAAGGAGATGGGAAGAGAACTAAGTAGCTTGAGAGATAAAGAGGTCGTGATGAGAAATAAATTAGAGAAAAAAATGCATGGTTGAAAGGACAACTGCAAGAAAGAGAGAATCAATTGGAATCCATGGCCAGTCTCTCTTTGGAAGAAATCCAGTGTAGGATTCCAGCTAAATATTGTGCCCTATTCCTTAAGGAATAGTGGTTGCAGTTCCAAATCAAGACCCTAGCACAAAGAGGCATTATGTCATTTTAGGATTATAGACAATTCATTGATCTTTGTCATCAAATTACATTGGAAGATAGGGCCAAGATGTCTGAGTTTTATTTGCATAACATGGCCTTAACAAACATGAATGTATGGGACCCTAATTCCAAGCTAGGACATTTATATTTGATGGCTTTGGCATTATGGATGAGCCATGAGGAAGCAAGGGCTGCATAAGTGAAGAAGGTATTGACAAGAGAACAAATAGAGCCTCTTATGATCAGAGCTAAGCAGTCTAATCCAATGGCCCTCATCAGTACACATAATTTAATTGCAAATGATCCTCAGCTTGCACCCAGGTATCTTGCTACCCAAGAGAAAGAAATTACACATTTTTAGGACATGTTTAGGTTTTTAGGGGATGACAACATGCAAGCTTGCTTAAGGAGATGGAACACATTGCCATACAGTTTAAAGATAAGAGAGTACCACTCTCCTCAAAGAATGAGGGAAGCACTAAACAGGACACCCATGTACAAGTAGTCTATTCAAAGGCTCAATCAATTGGACTGGCTTGAAACTCAGTCCACCACTTCTCTTAGGTATTATAGAAGGAAGGAAGGAAGAAGAAGAAAGGATGCAGTGGGAGGAGTTAGAAAAGAAGGAATGTTTATATGCACAAGAAGAGGAAACCAAAATAGAGGCAAGAGATGTCAGTGAGGTCACTAGAGCTATGAAAGACATGGATATTGATTGAGTTGCTCAGAGGATGAGAAACACTTTCAGTAGGGGGGTGATGATGAGACTCATCATTGGGTAATTATATGGGCATTAATTCACCTCCTAGCTTAGTCAAAACAACTTTCTCACAACTTATTACATGTTTTGACTATATTTTGTTTAATGAGATGAATTAAAGTAAGATATTATGCCTAGTGAACTAATATGCATTAAATGCAGGTTTGGAAGAGAAAATCAAGGAATTTTGGAAATAATAAGGTTTGAAACTCGAATGGGACAAGGGAGATAGGTTGTAGGAGGAAAATCCTCCTCATTTACTCCTCCCCCATTCAAATATTCCTCCATTAAACCTACCATCTCAGAGTGCAAGTAGCCAAGTCATGAAGATCAAAAGGAGACCGAGCAAGTGATAGATAAAGTGTTAGTTCATCTCAAGTTTGGGAGCCGAGACTCCATAAATTTAAGAAAGTCATTGGAGACTTCATTTGTATAAGTAGAGAGGACTAGAGCCTCATTAGGATTCGAAGTTTTGTTGTAAAAACTCTAGTTATTTTCGAGCTCCAGACTTGTGGAAGACTTTGATGTAATTTTCTATTTTGGTAATAAGAATCAGCTTTTTCTTGATCCAGTACTGAGTTAACTTATAGGGATGAAGCTCTTGGGTTAGGGCCCAAACCTAGTAGAAAAGGATTCTCTTCTTGTATTTGTATTCTTAGCTTAGTTTCATAGATTCATGGTTAAACTGTCTTTAGAAGTATTTCATTACAAGCAATGTAGATTTGATTGATTGTTTATTAGTTTGCTTCCATTTGTGCCTTACTTTAGTAGCAGGTTAGAAGGGATAAAAGAAGCACCACAAAGTTATTAGTAGGTGTCTTGGCCTCACTTCTTCCTTCTCGGATCATGATTTGAGGAAAAGACCCTTATGCAGCCCCAAAAAGATAGATTTCCATTTCTTTCATAATATTTAGAGTTTACTGTACTTGAACCAGCATTTGATTAGTTATTTGAAGTAGGATTTTATTGTCATCTCTTCTATCTTCACTCTTGCAGTGGATATCATCCATGATTCCATTTTATTCAACAATTTCCTCATGCATAAGGTAGATAATTGGTTCATTAAATTCTTCTTTTCTAGCTCATGATAATTCTTCTTGTTTACATGGGTTTTTGGAAATTATACATGTTTGATGTAGATTAGGTGTTTTAGAACTAAAAAGAGATCTCATAGCAAGAAACCAGCTTCCAACTTCATCCACCCATAGACATTCCTTGTTTTCATCAAGACCTTCACCAATTTCATCATTATACATAGAAATTCCCCCAAGCATGTTGAGTGAATCCAACCATCTCCTAAACTTAGTTTTGGGTTCTGAGTGATCCTAGGAATTTTCTCACTTCATTCCACCCATAAAACACCTTCCCTAAGCCTTCCATCACCTCCAACACCCATCGTTTTTCTCTCAGTTGTATCCTATAGAAATATAGGGAATCCTGTAGGTTTATAGTACATCCTGTAGGTTTTCTTGTAGTGGCCTATTTTGAGGCCGAATTTAAGGAAAAATTCTAGGAAGCCACCCAAGGTCACCCAAGGGTCTCCCAAACCTTCCAACCATCTCCTAAACATTCTAACCACCTGCCACATCACCAAAAGAGATTTGCTTGCACACTTGATTTTTCACGAAAAGCATTAATAGACAAAACAGATTTATTACAGTCCTTTACATTCATAACAGTGATGCTTGATGTTTTTGACTTCCATGCTTACGACAATAGCATTTTGGTCATGTTAATTTAGCATTATTACAAAGCATATCTGTTAGAAGTTAATTAGGAAATTGTGTGCCTTATTAGCATTGAATTTCAGTCTCTTTCATTATTACAGTAGATCATCTCTTTATTAGAGTCGATTTCTATCTATTTTATCAAGGAACCAAGCTTCTTCTAAATCCATAGAATTTTGGCTTGAAAACCTTAGTGATCTCTCGCTAGTTGAACAATGACAAAAGGAAGAACCATCACTTTTTCTTGTGTATACAACACTATCACCTTCAAGTTTGTACGAACCCTAGGTTGATAAAGTAAAGCTCGTAGCCCAAGAGTTGCAACATTCTTGCTGCAATATTGGCGCTCATCAATTGGGTCACCTAAAGTTTTTCCCTCTCCTACTCTCCTAATTGCATTCAATGGTCATTCTCATAGCCTCATGGGATTCTAGTTGCCTTCCCTATTTTTGTAGGGGTCAAGGTTGCTAATGTGGAAATAGATATATTTGATTCTAATCTTGATTATAATCTTTTGTTGGGTCATAATTGGGTTTACACAATGGATTCCATTGTCTCATGTTTGTTTCACATACTATGCTTTCCTCATGAAGGGAGAATTGTTATGTTTGATCAGTTAACTTATTCTCCCAATGACCCCAATGCATCTACTAACTCCACTATCCCCTTCATAAAGAATACTAAGAAACCTGTCAAGAATTTAGGAGTTGGAATGCATTCTTCTTTGATGGGTACTTTTGATCTTCTATCTCCTATTGCACATGTCAATTCCATTTCATCCTCTAGGATCGTTCCTCAATAATGATATTTTAGAACTCATTATTTTTCATATCCTTGTCTCTTTCCCCCTCCTAGTGCCACATTAGAAGAAGGGCAAGTGGGTCTAATGGCTTATCCAATATCTTTAGCGGAAAATGTGTATCAATCTATTGTAACTTTTGCAGATTCTGATCCCATCCCTCTCCAATCAGAGGATGTAGATGGGGATGTGGTGCTAGTTTGGACATTTAATTCCACTTCAACTATGGAGTGCCTTGATATTGTTTTAGCATTCGACGAGGCAATTCTATAAGTAATTACTAGTGTAGAAAGACCATGGGATGATTTGCATCAACAATACTATTTTGTCCTTGATTTGTCTGAAATTGAATCAAATTTGTCTATTCCTTCCTCTAGTGGAAATGATCATAATATTTTGAACCCTTTGGATCCCTCACATGTTTTTTCCAAAGGTAAGATGTCTAATATTTCAGAAATCATTGGGTGAAGGTCCAGAATCATTAAAACTTCCCCCCCTTGGCTTCTTCCTCTATTTCTTTCACTCAGGAAAATGAATCTAATGGAAGTAGGAACCTATGCGGCATGGAAACCTTGACTATATCCTAGGAAGGTAGTGTCTCTTTATGTGTGGCCCAACACTAGGCAGGTATAGCCCTCAGGGCCATGTACAAGGAAGGGATCCTCTACTCTTTTGTAATTGTCTACTCCATGGTAGCCAAGAAATAGTTCACATATGAGGTCATTCTTACATAGTGATAATGGATTCTTAGGTGTTTAATATCCCAAGTTGTTGTTCGTGAGAGAGATCCATTTTGACCTTACCAATAGAATCTACAGAATAAGTCTCTTTCTCACGAACATCGCCAAGATCTCATGAAATGGATCACGAAGGTAAGAATTATGCTTATGAGTATTAGACTCTTCATCATGCCCATTAAGAACAATGAAAACTATATCTCTCTCTTGAATTGACTATGTAATTCATCCATAAGCTAGAGTTGGATCTACTACTGTTGAACCTGTAACTGCTCAGGCTTCTTTCTATGTTCCTACCTTTGCTGTTGGTTTTGGATTTACTTATGGTGTTAGTTGAGGTACAATAGTTATATTTGCCAATATAGTGGTTGTGTTGGGTCAACTCTATCTGCTCCTGGGGGGATTTGGAACATCTAGATCCACAACTACCTTTTCCTCTTCTACTTAAACTTCCTCTATGGAAATAAGCATAAAAAAAATTGAATAACTATAAAAAATGCATGGAACATGATTCAAAGTTTTATCTAAATTTTGGGGATGCATCCTAATGTGATTCTATACTAACAAATGTTGAACTATAGTGCATAAAACAACAATTTTGGCATATTGTAATAATTGTTTTTATCCAATTTAGAATAATTTTATTTTTATTTTTTATTTTTATTTGTGTGTGTGTGTTTTTTTAATGTTTTTACTTTTCTAAATGCACCGAAATCAAGAGAGGCATATAGTTTCTCTTTGTTTATACTAAAAATATAATTACAACAAGCTAATCTTGTTGTTATTTAACAAAGAACTGAATTAAAAGTGTTCTAAGATTCGTAATTATATAGCTAGAATGCCTAAGATGCACAGTATTTGATTTCTACTAGTTCCTTTAATGGAGTTGAAAAACATGGAAATAATAAGTCAGAAAATAACATAGAAAAAAAATTATGAATCCCACCATACAAGTTCTAGTGAATGTAAGATTGGTAACATGTAGAAGTCTAAGGAACATAGAATCTTTACATATAAAATGCATGTGATAGTCATCTAAGAATACTCAATGTATTTATTACCAAGTGTTGTGAGGTGAACAAAGCATTGGCAAGTCTAGACAACAAGGATTCCTAGATACAATCCAACTTTGTGAGATGGGATAAGTACAATCATGATCCAACAAAGAAAACTCCATTATCATAAGTTCTCTATGGTATCTCTCCACCTCAGTATATTATTAAAGAATATTAAGCAATAGATAAAAGTGAAGAAACGCTAGAATCTCTAGTGATCAACAATTCACCCTTTCCTCCACAATGCTTTGTAAAATATATAGGAGTAGAAGAAGATACAAACAGGTGAGCATGGATACAAATATACAAGAGACAAAGATAAATATTTCAAGTATAGAGCTCCTACTTTTTTTTTATGTGGTTCATGGACCTTGGATATTGAAGACTTGCTACATCCACAAAATATTGTTCTAGGAAGATCCACTCGAAGAGATCACTTCTTGCTAACTCAAACATGGAGCCTAACCTCGAGAGTGTTAAGAGAGTTTGAACCCATGACCTCTCAATAAAAGATGTGTTTAACTACACTTACTTGACCAATTGAGTTGACCCTTGGGATTTTATAGAGCTCCTACCTTTAGAATAGTATTTGCATTTTTATGACTATTACACTTGCCCCAAAACTCCTTTTTATAGGGCTTTTTCTTTTTAGAATAGTAATTGTACCTTCTCAAAAATATCACCATTGAAAAACAAAAGGTCCAAGTTGAATCCTCCCAAGTTAGAACTGTTATAACAAGATTCAAATGAATATATGATCTGGCATAGGAAAAATATGTAATGAAAAAATATAGTATAACTAAAATATGGAAATAGATATCTCATAAATACAAAAACATGCATTTTTCAAATTTGTGAAATTCAAAATATACATCAACTCTTTAAAATTTTGAAGTAACTTTCATTCTTCATAATAAAGCAACTTGAAACATATCTCACATTTGAAACATATTACATCATATAAGAATGTGACCTCTCAATAACAAAGGTGCTTAACTATGGTAACTTGACCTATTGAGATAACCCTTAGGATTTTATAGAGCTCCTACTTTTAGAATAGAAACAACATTTTTATGACCACTGCACATGCTCCAAAACTCCTTTCTCTAGGGTTTTTTCTTTTTAGAATATTAATTTTACCTTCTTATTAATATCTCCACTGAAAAAAATTTCCAAGTTGAACTCTCCCAAGTTAGAACCATATTAACAAGATTTGAATATGAATATATGATCTGGTACAACAAAAATATGTATTGTAAAAATCTATAAGCTACATTTAAAGTATAAGATATCTCTTGGAGGGTACATAAATTAAAACGAAAAGTTTGTTTTGAGTGAATAATTACTTATTCTTCTCTCTCCTCTCTCTTCTCTCTCTCTCTCTCTCTTCTCTCTCTCTTCTTTGTTCTCTCTCTCTCTCTTCTCTCTCTCTCTCTCTCTCTCTCTCTCTCTCTCTCTCTCTCTCTCTCTCTCTCATAATATATATTTATATATATATATATGTATTTATCGAAAAGTAGTAATTAGAAACCAAGTCCAATATTTAAATGCTGAGTTGTTAGAAAATGTAAAGTATAGTATTATATGTTATTTTCCTTATCCTTGATAATTGCTTGTGAATCTTTAGTTATCTTCTTTAATTTTATTTATTTATATAGTTTCATCAAACAATATCAAGAAATAATAACAACAAAAGAGGACAAAAATATAGGTTCTCAGCTAGGGAAAAACCCCTACAAGGGGAAAACCTAGAAACTCTTCTCTTCTTATAATCTCCTTCAAATGAGATACAGTGACTCAACCCTTAGACCAAGTACTTCTCCTCATACCAAGTCGGCCCTTTCTCAATTCATTCCTTGCTTCTTCCTTCCAAATTCAATTTTCCAACAACAACCCAACTACTTGACATCCAACTTTGACTTCCCAACTACTTCTACTTGACTTGTAACTTTGGCCTAGTTACTTTTTCCTTACAGCTTCTTGAAAACCCTAATGCAACCTCCTTATGGGACCTACTTAGAGCAAGAAAACTCTTTAAGGTCAACGAGGTCTACACCAGAGTTTTCCCTCTTTCAGCTACATATTATGCACTTCATCCTCCAGTAAATCAAACCTAAAATTGTTTCCTCCTACTGCAGCCCATAAACCCTATACGCTTTCACGTGTGAGAGAGATAGAGCCTAGAAACAAGGAACTTCCTACTCCCAACTTCTCCTAGAACTTTGGTCTCATTTTCCTAGATTCATAGCTACAGGTCAAATTATTTCTTGCAGATTGAATTTGTGTGAGTGTGTGTGTCCAAATGAGGTTGAATTTATTCCTTTTATATCCTTCTCAGGGGGTTGAATTCCCTTCTTTATGCCGACTTGAGGATCCCAAGGCCAACTTGTACTCTTAGAGCTTCGAGGAATTTCTAGACTCCAAAATAATTCTTTTTAAAATTAAAAATTGAGTGGAAGGGTCTTATAAACATGATGTTTACTCCTTTGACCGATGTCAATAAATCCTAATACCTAACAAACCCTAGAATCACGAAGATCATGCTTTTACCTAAAAGATCGTCAACAATGAGCATGAAACTCATGCTTTAATAATAATATTTTCTTTTTCTTTTTCTTGTTTGTTACATAGGATACATATTGAAGTGAGTACAACAATTATGAATACCAAAACTAGTTATATTTCTCAACAGAGATGACCCAAAAAATGAGAAAAACAAGAGCAATAACCACAAGGAGGCTTTGCTTGTTTTGATGTTATTGTTGAAAAGAATAGTTAAGCCACGAGAAACCCAGTTTGCAACCCAACTTAAGTTGAGTTGCAACTTGTACAATAGATTTATATTTAGTATAATACAAAATAATGGATACAAAAAATTATCACTTTGTCCAATCATTAATTTCCATTTTCGAAATTGAAATACATGCTATGAATATCACCAAAATATCCCTAGAACATCCCTGAAATATTTTGTAATGTCCCTAAAATATGTGTGAAATGTATTGGGATAGAAAATAAGTCCCTTGGTCAGTAATGAAGTTCACAACAATGTGTGTGTGTTTCTAAGGGTTCTATAAGTTCCCAAAATGACGGTGTTAGTGTCCTATAGTCACAGTGATTAAATGTACTCTTTTCATGTTGTTGATAAAATTCTTAGGTCAAATTGTTATATTTTGAAATAAAATTTGATATCTCTCATGATTTTCAAAAGGTCCCAAGTCATTGTCTAGGTACCATTTCTGCTCCCTCCACTTGTTTAAAGTCACCATCACCCGTCATGGTCATGTCATCATTACCTCTCCTAGGTCATCAAAAGAGTTAGTGGGTCATCATATAAGTCATGGTCTAGTATATACATTTGATGGTCATCATTATATCAATCATCAATATCAAACAAGGGAGCCATTTCATCCATATTGGTCATCATCATGGGAATCAGCAATTATGGAACAAAAAGAATCATAGTACATCTACATCACATGGAGATGTAACATTTCCTATTGAAGCAAACCATAGTGCATCAGTTAAAATCACAAGAAGACCCTCCATCAGGAAGCAAAGTATGTGTTTTTATAGCAAAGGATAAAGGTAAAGAAATCAATGATGTAGAGTAGATGGAGGAGAAGAACATTCAAGTACAGCCTAGGAGACCTAAAACTAGAGCAATGGCTAGAAAGGAATATCATGCAGAGGATCCATCTCTTCCTTAGGCCCATAAAGACATAAATGACACCATAGCTACTAAGTTTTAAAAATAGAAGGAATATTGGCTCGAGAGGGTAAATGAAAACTTCGAGAAGTTGTTGAAAAATGCAAACAGGGATACAACCATACAAAGAAATATGGCAATGCACTACTATGCAAGAAACATGGTTTGCAAAGTTAGGGTTAAGAACATGAAGAAGAAGCTCAAGAACCCTAAGGAAGCTTACGAAGAGGGATAACCTTGACCTCTTGGAAGATGCATCTTTGGTAGTCTGAACATGGGGAAAAAATAAAAGAAAGGAGACAAAATTTTGAAAATTTCAAGTCTTTGTGCACATAAGCAAAAAGAATCCTACAGAAAAGTAACAACTATTTGCTGCACCAACGTCAAGCTTGGATTTTAAAAAAATGGGAGAGTATTTTTACAAACGAGAGGTGGTTTTTGTTCATAACATACCCATAAACAATAACCTCTCTCTGGTTTTGAATATACTTTATGATTTGAGAGATATGCCCAAAATACAAGTTGCTACAAGAGAGTTACTATACTTTTGACTCTGTTTTTGGTCATCATTTTCAAAAGAGGATTCAGACCAAATGAAGATAAATTTTGGAAACATAAAGGCGGTTGGTGTTAAGGATAATAACAAATCATGATAACCTCCTTCATTTTCTACACAGGTATCACATATTTGGAGATAGTCAACTTTCTTGGAGGCCTATTTTAGAAAATCAAATTCTCGAAGTTTTCTTGTCTGTTTTAGTCATTATTTTGTGGCATGGATTCTGAGCAAATGGAAATGAATTTCCAAAAACAGAGAGAGGGTTTTATCCAAAACAACCTTATATACAAGGGTGTCTCCCATTTTTTTTAAAAGTGTTATGGTGAAAGAGATATAACTCCGTATTTGATCCCTAATGTTACAAAAAATGAAGAAATTTGACTCTACAGAAATGCAACAACTAGTTTTTGCGCTTTTCCTCAGGAGATCCAAATGCATAATTTCAAGCATGTGGAGATGGATAATGATGCGTGGATGTCCACAAAGGACCTGGGGAATCTTGGAGATTCATCTATTTTCATAAATTGACAAAATAGTGCCTATTTGTTTACCTTTATGCCACTATTTTAGGCCACTCGCTCTTCTTTTGGGATAGTTTCACTTCAAGGCAATTGTCAAGTGGTTTGGAGCAGGTATCTGCAGTGCTTGCTTACTCCATGGTGTATTATACATCATAATATTTATAACCATACCTTTTTCAGCCAAAACTCATCTGGGAAGGCCTCCAAAACACTCTCCAAACTTTTGTTGTGCTCCTGCTAATTTACTTTGTTTCTATGAGTTTCACTGTTTCACTGCTTATAATGGTCAAAGGCTAGATTGATGTAATAGGTTACTTCATGAGTTCATCTAATGTAATTGAGTGTGTTAGGGGTTAAAGTTTAAAGAATCATGTAAATAAATGCTTGGAGAAACAAACACATTCAAGTTAGTGTAAAAAGGGAATTGGTTTCTAACTTCCCTTGTATTTGGTAATGGTTAGAGAGAATCATGAGAGTAGTTCCTAGGATGATGGATTCGACCCCTTGGAGGGGGGATTTTTTTTCATCTATATGTAGGCTGAATTAATTCAAAGGAATGGTTGTGTACATAAAGCTTAGACTCTTGAACTAGTGTACTTGACTATTTGCATAAATATGACAAACAGATGGAGCTATTTTTATGGGATTCTTGTGTTGTGGTTAGTGGCTCTATTTTTCTTATGGTTTATTATATTTCATTATTAGAACTATCTAGAAGCCATCTACATTTCATCTTATGCTTTATCTCATAAATTTTTAAACAAAAATCATCATCTGAATGCTTTGTTTTGTTTTTTATTAGAATTTCAATGTTTTCCTTCTAGATAAGTGAATTCATGTTTTTTCTCACTTAACTCCTACTATATAATCGTCACAACACTACAATGAAAAAATCACTTTGAGTCTATATTTTCACTTACCTTTCCCCATTTTGTGATCACAACTGACCTTTAGAATTACTTGACCTACTTCTTAGACCTAGTGCTCTTTATCTAGCAAACCCTAATCAAACCCTACTAATTTCATACCTATCCTAAAACCTTAATTTACTCCTATCATTTCCATTGGCTGTGAGGTTGTTTTATATACAACCCTCTCTGATTTGGTAGGGTTAGATACCAAGTCAAAAGTTGGTCTGAGGTTACCTCCTTTCTTAGCCTTGGGAAAACTAAGGAGTGCTAACAATCAGAATCAAGGGTTTCAAATTTTTCTAAGGGGATAGGTCCCCTTGCAACATATTTTGACTATGATATGGAACAAGAACTAGTTTCTATTTTTCCATAACTTATAAAGAGATGCAATTTAAGTAGAGATACAATTTAATAAACAAGTTTAGCGAGATATGACAAAATGAAATTGTTACTATGTATTTATATTATATTTAAGGGTTCCTATCCTTCATTGAATTGTAATGATCATTTCTAATTAGTTATTTGGTTCATTACAAGTCCCCCTCTTTTAAGCTCCTTTGTTGTCAAATTATGGGTAAATGAAGCTATGCTTGGAAAGACTTATTCACCTATGCTTCCTCTTTAGGAAAGTTTTCCCATTTGACTAGGTATTATGTGATTATTTATAATACAAGGTTTTTTAGATGATCCAAAATATTTTAGCTTCACGAATGAGCAAACGTGTTTGAACTTTACAAGATGAATCTAATTTTTATCCAAGCAATATATATGAAAATCTCTTTTTTTGGTAGATCAAGAACCTGTGGTCCAAGTGGATGTTGGTGGCCACCTGCCTATTCCACATGAACCCCCATCATTTTTTCTTTTTAGTTTCCTTAATTGTATCACGACTGAATATTTTCATCAATTTTTCGGGTCCTAAACTTCTGGAGCAGTTTTGAGGGACTAAAAGACGTTTTTAGGGAAAATGGAGAGATTGGAAAAGTTCCATTTGTGTTTACTTGTGTTTTCTTTTTCCTTCTCTTTGAGATCTTCGAAACAAGGTATTATGGTAGCAGAATAGAGGTCATATGCCAAAGTTATGACCTCGGGAATTTGACCTTCCAACTTACCCCTACGGGGCCCACAATCTTTTGGTGCTTCATCTCCTAGGGTTAAGTTTTTGGATGTTTAGGGTTTCTCATTATTTCTCAATGATAAAAAGGCCATTGAGCCTCATTATAACACAATTCAGAGGCATGTAGTTGTCACATCTCTTCTCAGAGATAAGATACCATCACCTTGTTACACAACGTTTTGTCACCTTCCCTGTACTCCCTGTCTACAATCCTGGAGGACCTCTATAGTGTACCTTACTTGCTTTCCCATCATGAATAAACTCCAAGTATGTCCCTTTTCGTGAGCATAATAATTCCCCTTTGCATCATTTCCCAGGAATCTTCCTTCTGTCCCAGTTTACAGGACCGACGCTACTAACCAGTTTTCTCCTCACGCCAATTTATAGAGGTTAAATCTAGCCCTCGTGCTGATCGGATCAAATGAGCCCTTTTCCAGTCGTGTCGATCCTCTTTTGGAAGGTTTTTTAAATAAGGAGCCAAAGCTTCCAAGTATAGAAGCTTCATAACGGAAGTCTGGTAGATGGTTGGGCCAGATAGATCTGAGGAAATCAGTTTGGGCTCCTTTCCCCTATTAAGATGGAACAACCTCAAGAGAGAAGACCTTCTCCCATGATGAGAGGAACCATATCCCATCCATCCAAGCTATATAAGCCTCTCTTTTTCCCAACCAAAAGCTAATTGGAGTTTTGGAGCAAGTCTGAATAACCAACAAGTCATTTATAGCTTATAGCTTTCTAGTGTGTGTTTGAGGGAGAATATTGTGATTTTGGTTTGGTTTGAGACTAGAGGGAAAGAGGCATTAAAACTTCCAGTTTTTGGGGTTATCCATGAAGTGCTAGCAGAAATGTGGGAACCCAAATATTTCAGAGGAGACCAACAACATCAAGGCACCGATTGCAATCTCTTTCTGATTTGTATTAATGCAACTATCGATTCATTGCCTACATGAAGTGTCATTTTACATTTTTATGGCTTAATGTTCCTTGACCTATTAAGTAGGCTGAATACAATATTGCACGCCGTCACATTTGTTATTGTCATTTTTTTCTTGTTTCAGGTATTCGAAGCAAGGAAACAAAATATCGCTGGAGTGAGGAAGGAGGATCATCACCAAGCAGAATATCATTCTAAGAGGCAGGCCCTCTTAACTGATTCTATCTTAAGGAGATTTTCCATAGATTGTTTGTTTGTGGCTAGACCCACTCTCTCGGGCTAGACGAATTGTTTGTGTCCACACTAATAATTTACCTGCACCACAAATTAGCACCCATACCAGGGAGCCAATCCTTCCATTTGATTAATTATCATTTTATGGTTTTGTGTGAACTTTTCTAGTATAACCATTTCCATTTAGTGTTCTCTGTTTTGCCTGGTTTACTACTCTAACCCTGAAATTTACAGTGGCAAGTATGGTCTTAGCCTTTGAATTTTTTTATTTTTTTTCTTGAATCCTCGGTCAACGCATTCATTTTCTTACAGTTGCGCTGATCAGCATGAGTTTCTAAAAATAAGCCGCACTTACCCCATTTTGGTACATGTTGTCGATTACGCAGTCATGCCAATTCCTATAGGTGAAGATTAGGGTTTACCCTAGATCATAGCTAGTGTGTCTTGCCCTTCTGATTTTTGTCTCTCAGTATGTTGTGACTATGTTCTCCCTAGCTGGAAATCTCTTTTAGTTTGGTCTGTATGATTGGCTGATTTACATTTCCTTCACTCAGTTTCTTGTGTTCTTTGATGGTGTATAACCCTAGGGCATCTAGGTCATCATCCATTCACTTGTTTTCCTTCTCAGAAAGTCAAGTCCATAGTCAAATTTTCTCCTTGCATTTCATTTGATTAGTCCTCTTATTGCATCGATTTCCATTTAACAAGTTTGAAAGGTTTCGTTTTCTTTTCAGGCACATATCACATTGCGCATCTTGTTTGTGGTTTAATATTTGCTTCATTAGTGTTCAAAGGAATTCTCTTTAATGCTAGTTTGTGATTTATTGTATTGTGAATGTTTCATTGAAGTGTGAAGTGTTTGTGAAAGATTCATTTCATCACTTGCATTGGAAAATAAATGAATTCTCTTTATTAGTGAAAGGGCTACTTGAAGTGCATTTGACAAGAAATATAAGAATTGGAAAGAGTTCATAATTCTTGTTTTCAAAAGGCGAAAGAGTGAAAAATCATTTCGATTTCAATTGCTTGTTTTGTTGCATTTGTGTGTGATTTCTAGTCTCATTAGCGTAGATAATTCATCGAATTGAAAGGGTCTTGTCTCATTTAGGTTCATATAGGTGTTTTTGAGTCAAATCGATAAGGCCTAAAAACCAAGACATACGTTCAAGATAAAATCTAAAATGCACGCAATTAACCTAAGGTGCATTTGAAATCTAACGATCACATCTTAGAAGGTCTAGGCTAGATATGTGTTCCAACGTATTAAAACCTAGAAGTTGTCGTTCGCTTCGGCATTAGACAACACTAGTACGGACTTGTGCTCCCTGTACCATCAAGTATATAAAGGGAGACACCACTAGGTTGCAATCCTTTGTCCATAGGAAGCCAAGTCTACAGCCTTGTAAACATGATACACCAAAAACATCATTTAGGAGGATTGCCTACCCGTACTTGTCGGTTTGCGAGTGGTATTCTATAGTTCATGGTTACCTGGTAATCCTTTTTACCTAGATCATCTTGAGTAGTAATTTCAATCTTTTTGACTCCCTAAATATAAATGATCACGTAAGCCCTTGTCCTTTCGAGCTTGTTTGAAACTGAAAGAGATAGAGTCAGCTTTTCTTCTTTCTCGACTCTTAAAACATGAAAGAGCACTAGTTTGTTTTTATGTCTTCAAAAATTGTTGCTCACGATATTATAACATCCTTGTTAGTATTTTTTAGACCACTTCATGAGTATACCTTTAAATACATTTTAAATCCCTTGAAATCAATCTCTCTTTTAGTTATTTGAGGCAAAGCTCTTCGTGGTGAGCCAACTGGTTCACCTAGTTCCTCTTCCTCTCCTCTCTTTGGAAGATTGTTTGAGGAGCCTTTTCCTGAATTTCCATAGTCGCTTGAGGACCATGGTGTTGAGCTTGGAATTGTTTTGAGTATTCAACCTTTGTCATCTCGTCCTCCCACTTCAGATACTCGGTCACGTTCTAACATTGGATAAGAATCTCCGGATAACCCTCTCCAAACTCCTGAGATTCCACCAACTTCTGAAGGTCAGCTTGGACTGGTTGTTTATCATCCAAATCCTTTATTCGATCCTATTGTGACATCACCGCAGCATCCGTATAGTTTGTATGATCATCCGAGTATTCCTTTGGAATTATCCCCTCGAACATCTTTGGTAGTCCGTCGTCATCGTTTTCACCCATGGAATTAGAAGGTGAAATCCAAGTCTCCTCTCTGGGTCACTCAGAGGTTTCCACTCCATGCACAATCGAGGAGCAAGAATATACTTTCCGTCCTGAAGGTTTCCCTCACACGAGAAGCATTACGATTAGTGTTCATCCTGAGTTACCACGTAATTACATGACTTTAACTTAGTTGGTTTCAAGCATACCTACTTCCTCATCATTGTATCACAACCCTATTTCCCTTACACGAGAAGCATTTTGACTAGTGTTCATCCTGAGTTACCACGTAATTACATGATTTTAGCTAAGTTGGTTTCAGGCATACCTACTTCCTCATCATTGTATCACAACCCTATTAGGGTGTTTGGCACTATGCCTACCACAGGTCCATTCATTCAAAACCCTATCACCCAACAAACAGTGATTTCTACAGTCACTTTAGTCCTGGTGCAACCCACAATTCACAATCCTCTTGTTTCGTTGGTCCAAGTGGCCCATCCGATTCAACTGACAATCTCATGTCATGTTGTTGTCTATTCTTGAACCCCCCCTCTAAGTGGATAGGCTATTCCACAGCCTGGGCGGCAGAGTCTGAATGTTTCTATGATGTCTGTCACAACCCATGTGAGTGGCTCACAACCTCACATGGTTGGGATGAACCAACCCTCTTTGGTTTCCATTTCAAATCTTGTTGGTCTTGCTGGATCAAGTAATGTCCAGTACCAATAGCCTAATGTTGGTCCATCTGGGTCAAGTCATGTCTAATACCAGCAACCCAATGTTGGTCTGTCTGGATCAAGTCACGTCCCATACCATCAGCCCAATATGGCTCAGGGTTAGTACCAACCTCCTTAAGTTCCATATGGTTCACAAGTGATGGCTAATCCATCATACATCCCTCAGCCTGGACCCTATGTCCAGCTTGGTCCAGCCGTTGTGCCTAATGGGTATGGCCAGATAAAATTCAGGTACTTTCACACTGTCATTCTAGGAATTATTCAAGTACTTTTGCAGCAACAAGGGCAACCTTCATTGCAGCAAGGCAACCTTCATTGCAGCAAGGGCCATCCATGTAGCAGTAAGGCTAGATCATGTCGTAGCAAGGACAACTAAAACAAATGTAGGAGAAACCCTCACAATAGTTGCAGCAAACCATGCAACGCAGATGCAGTATGCACTACAATCCTCCTAGTCTATGCCTTCACAAGGTCAACCTCTGCAGTCACAGGGACAACCTTTACAGCTGCAAGGTCAACCCGAGTAGCAGCAACCCTTATACTTGTATCAGTAGAGTCAACCCTTGCAAGGGTAGGGCCAGGGTCAAGTCCTACAGTAGCAGGCACATAATCCTTATGTCCAAGGGCAACAGGTTCAACCTCCTTTTGTCCAAGGACAGCAAGTCCAAAATCCTTATGTCTAAGAACAAGAAGTGAAAAATCCTTATGTCCAAGGGTAGTAGGTCCAATACCCATTCATCCAGGGGTAGTAGGTTCAAAACCACTATGCTCAAGGACATCAGGTACAAAATTCATGTGTCCAAGGACAACAAGATCAACAACCTTTTAACCAGTATGTTGCTAATCAGCAGCCTCTGGCTAGATATTTTCAAGGTTTTCAAGGTCAAAATCCTCCCTATGGGCAAGGTAACTTACAATGAGTGAAAATCAAATGCATGGACAAAACCCTCCACTTTGGGGACAAAATCCTTACCAGCAGGGATGGGTCCCGCTAGTTGGACCCCCTTATCGACCTCAAATGCCTTTCAATACCCAATTGCCATTCTTGGCTATGCTAGAATTGCCAGATGTGTCTACTCTCATGAATTATCTGATTCTTCATTCACCATGCTGGCCTCTAGTTCCATCCAAGATTCTGAGTGATTTCCCAAAGTTTGAAGGAAAAGCGAAAGAGGACCCTTAAGCTCGCGTGATGACATATCACCTCTAGTGCTCCTCGAATTCCTACATTGATGATTCCATTTGTCTTCGTCTTTTACAATGAACTCTTACAGGAGTTGCAACCAAGTGGTATATCAAACTCCCACATAATACTTATCATGACTTTAACACTCTCGCCATGACCTTTCTCACACATTTCCATATTTTGGTTCACTATGAAACTGGCACCCATTTGTTAACATCACTCAAGCAAGACATGATGACTAACATCTACGATCACATTCATGAAAGGAGACGTAGGTGCCATCTAATTAAGTTTGGAATTGTTGACCAATTGTTGACCAAGTGGTTCACCAAATCATTAATCAACAAAATTTTTGAGGACATTGCTATGGGTGGATGTGTCATTAAGGAAAAAAACCATTGCGCATACCCAGTATCTAGACCTTGTCTATTCATAGTTCGACACGTTATATGATGTGTTACCCAATGCACCCAGACCATCATCTGATCTAACAAAATCTAAGTATCCCTCTACCACTTTTGTTGATGGAGTAGTTGTTTTAGTGACTCAAACCCTTGCAAAATCTTCTTCCAAATAGAAGCCAGTCTCCAATAGTGCTCCCAATGAATCCTCTTGCAATGCATTCAGCCCTTGTAAAACCTTGGAGGTTCACGTTGTTTAGTCTACCACAATGGATAAATCCTCTAAAGGTAAGAAGAAGGGCAAATGCAAGGGTAAAGCTAATGCTCCAAAACAGGTTCTTTCTAAACCATCTGCTGGTGATGCTTCCCAACGGAAACCTAAGTATGCATGCCTCATCTATGAGGAGGATCAATATACTAAGGACTATCCCTGACGGTCCGAATTTAGTCGTTAGCTCAGAGGGACCCTTGCAGTCCTAAAAGAGCCCTTTCCATCCCAGTAGACCCAAATGGTAGACTAGCCTCAGTTATCCTCTTCCTCTGGTTCAAAAGTGTTCATCATGAGTACCCCGATTAATGTGGCTACTAGGTCAAAAGATTATCAAACTCCTACCCCGTCAGCAGGGAAAGAGAAAGAAGGTACCCCTTCTACTTCCACCCCATCTAGTTCTAGTCCTCTCCATATTGAGCAGCCTAATCCTGATTCCTCCATTCGACCACCTTCTTGGGGTGTGCTTTGAAAGTCCTCATACAATCCAAATGCTCAAGCTGCTCAACATTATAACATTTTTGAAGATTTTTCTCAAGCACCATCAACTGTGTTTGCCCTCAGGGTCCTTCAAATTTGTCCTTGTTATCGAAAATCGTTACTATCAACTATTACGGGTATTGATCCAGCTGACTCTAATCTCATCTATTTTGACCTGGAAAACCACATTCCACATTTACCTCATCAAATTTCCTTTCTCATTCAGGTAATCATAAATGAGAAAACCATTCATAGGACCATCATCAATGAAGGTGCTTCTACCTACATCATGTTTTTCACTTGTTGGAAGGCAATTGGTTCTCCTACTTTGAATCAGTCCCCTAACACTCTAGAATCTTTTCACGAGCACGGTTCGCGACCATTTTGTGTCCTTCCCAACCTTTCCATTACATTGGAGGGAAAGATGGTACATGTCGAGGTAGAGATCATTGATGCTAATATTAACTACAATATTCTACTCGAATGAAGATGGGCCTATGCCATGGATGCTATAGCCTCCTCCCTCTTCCACGTTACTTGTTTTCCCCATCAAGGGAAGATAGTTACAATTGACCAACTATCCTTCTTTGCCTCTTCCTCCTTAGATGGAAATGTTTCGTATGTCAAGCACACAGGTGCCACCTTCCCATGTTTCCTCTATCAAGATGATTTCAGTCAAGTCTGATCCTTGGGTCGGTCCTTTGCCAAATATTGTTGATACATGGGACGAGGCTATGTCATTAAGTCCTGCCAAAATTGATTACATGGAAATTGTTTTAGCTTCACCTTTGGTATCCTCTGATCATCCTAGTTCGAGAACACCTCTTAATGCATATTCTCAATCCCCATGGCTTGGTTCTTTGGAATTCCCCGATCCCTTAGCCGAGACTTTTCTTTATGATGAAAGTATCATTGAAGTAATGCCTCTAGAGGAAGTACCTTGGAACGACACTCATCATTGTTCCTCATTCTTGCCTAGCCCAACAGTCATGTCTATTTGTCTCGAGGAGTTCTCTTCTTAGTTCCTATCCCTACCGCTTCAGACACCAATCATGACTCATGAAGTTTATTCAGAAGGGAACATGGGTAACATTACCCAAACGATACCAATTGATATTTCTATCAAACTTGGTGTCATCGAAAATTTCCATATTGGGGTAACTTGTTCTCCAGTAGAGATCAAGATCTATACTCATCTGTTCCAAGAATTTCGGGATGTTTTCGCATGGTCATATCAACAAATGCCTGACATTGACCCAAGTATTATCGTGCATGAGATTCAAACTTATCCCCATGTGAAACTTGTTCGTTAATGGGTTTTTCCAGTGCACCCTAGAAACGCGGCTACCATTAAGAGTGAAGTTGAAAAACTTCTGAAAGTTGAAATTGTTTATCTGATCCTTGTTACAAATTGGGTGTCAAATATTGTATCGGTGATAAAGAGGCAAGGCACTATTCGTGTTTGCGTAAATTACCATGATCTAAATCGTGTTTGTCCTAAAGATAACTACCCCACTCCCTTCATTGACCAGGTCATTAACAAATGTGCCAGGAGTGAATTCTTTTCTTTTATGGATGGTTTTTCTGACTACAACTAGATAAAAATTCCGTTGGATAATCAAGATAAGACAATGTTCATCTGCTCATGGGGTACCTTTGCGTACAAAAATCCCCATTTTTGCCTTGAGAATGTTGGGGCCACATTTTAGAGAGCGATGCATTATGCATTCCATGACATTCGAAACATCATTTAACCTTACATGGATGATCTCCCCGCTCATTCTCATAACCACCATGATCACCCTGACCATCTCTGGCAAATGTTTCTTCATTGTGGACACTACATTTAGCTGAATCCGCATAAATGTGTCTTCTGCTTCGAATCTAGACGACTCCTTGGCTTTATTTTTTCAAAGGAAGGCATTCAACTTGATCCTCTTAAAGTCGAGGCCATAGTTAATTTACCCCCTCCATATTCATTGAATCAATTGCAGAGTCTACAGGGAAAAGAAAATTTCCTCTCTCGTTTTGTGCCAAACTATGCTGAGCTAGATTTAGGCTTCACCTGGTTGCTTAAGCAAGGAACCTTGTTTGTCTGGGATGAGGTTGCTCAAAAGTCTTTCGATGACCTAAATAATATCCTCATCAATGCTCCTTTTCTACATCCCTCGAACTATCATCACGATTACTTCCTTTATCTAGTTGCAGCCTCTAGTACTATCGCCATGGTGCTAGTACATGATGATGACAAAGGCAATGAACATGTTATTTACTACCTCAGTCACAATCTCCTCGACATCGAGACGCGTTATGCTCATGTCGAGAACTTATCTTTGGTTTTCGTACAAGCCATTCAATGCTTTCAGCATTACATTCTACTCCACACTACCACTGTGATTTTAGAATGCAACCCCATGACCTACATCCTGACTCGTCAATTGCTAGGGAGAAAATATTCAAAGTGGAATGTTACCCTCCAAGAATTTTATAAGTGTTTACTATTGCCAAATCTAAGAAATAATTGGTCTTTGCTGAGTTGATTTGTTCCCTTCCCTCCGCTTCTCTCCCTGCTGGTGCCGATGAGTAGCTCTTGGATAAGACTCTTTTCTTTATTAGCACTCTCAACCCCTGGTATGGTGATATCATCGTATATCTCCAGACATCCACCTTACAATATGCATTGACCAAGGATGATCATCAATGCATTCGGCATCAATATCAACCTTACCGTATCATTGGAGATACTTTACACCGCATTGGTGTCGATTCAATTCTTCGTTGCCGCCTCACTCTCGAGGAGGTTGAGAGAGTCTTGAATGAATGTCATTCTAGCGCATGTTGCGGTCACCTATTTGGATATTATATTGCTCAAAAAATCCTTCATGTTGGTTATTTTTGACCCTCTATCTTCAAGGATTGCATCCTTGTCTCTTGCAAGTGCCATGAAAAAATTTTAGGGGCGAATTTTTGCCCTTGGGAGAAATTAAGGGGTTTTATATTTTTATTAGGTGAATATTTTGTATAATAGTACATTGTTACAAATCGTCTCAAATTTATTTTATAAAAAAATTAGGTATGGAGGTTAGCCCACCTTATTTTAAGGGAGAGAGTAAAAAAAGTAAATTTAGCCCTTGAAATTAGGAGCTACAACCTTCATTCGCCCTAATTTTCAAGAATATGTATTTATGATAGTTATTTCACCCTCGACATTCAGTATAATATTCAGGTTAATTTCGAGAAAATGACCTTATTTTTTGGAACAAATGGTCACAAAAGAATAATTCATTTTATTTAAAAATTCAAGTCTCTTATTTTCATGTTTATTTAAAGATTGAATAATACATCTATTTAGTCATAATCATATAAAGAATAATGGAAAACATTTTTTTATATTTATTCCATAAGTCACCTTATATTTATGTGTAAATAAATAAAAATATAAATAAAGTGGAGTATGATAAATAAACAAAACCTCTTTTTATATTTAGTCCATAACCCTCTGTCTATTTAAGAAGGCTCAAAAAAGAGGTTTTATTTAAGTGAATCCTATGGGCCAAATACCATGGGCCAAATTATTATTAATACCATGCAAAAAGAACATTATTAACCCTAATATTAGTATTAATAAAAAAAAGATGGCACATTGTATTGACCCACGGTATTCACATGGAATGTAGGCTATTTAAAGGGGGGAATTAAACTAGCATAGATCCATCTTTACTCTGGATCTACTAAGCCTCGCGAGGGATCAAATATCGTGATATGGAAACTAGCATAGAGTGAAAAAATATTTGATCCTTGGGCTTGGTAGATCAAGGCTAAAAAAGGATATTGTAATTTAATGTCACTTAAAAATTTTAATTTGGTTAAAATAGAAAAATAAAATAAAAATCAATTATTAATTTTATTAATTTTTATAAATTACTAATAGTAGTTTTTAAGCTCCAGGTTTATGATAACCAATGGTATTGACCCATGGTAATATCATGGTATTCATGTGAGCATAGACTATTTAAACGGAAAATTCTATTAGCTTAGATCCATCTTAATTAGGGGTCTACCAAGTGCTGAGAGGGATAAATAGATTTCATCCCTCCAAGAGTGGTAGAAGTGGAGTTAAATGGATATAGATTGGTTTTATGATAATGAAGATATTAAATAGAGCTAGGAAATTATATTATAAAAAACATCTTAAGGTGAATGGTTAAAGCTACATTTAGTCACTTCACAAAATTTAGTAAAAAATACCAATATCTCCATTAATATTGGTTTTTTTTATTTAACAAAAAAAAATTCAATGCAGTAAAATCTTATCACTCTTTCTGCGTCACCCTTGCAGAAGAGAGATAGTCAGTGCCGAGATTTCCCACCATTTTTCAAACGTTCTCAATATTATATCTTCATGAAAAATTTAAGGTACTGACGTTGGATTGAAATAGATGTTGGTTTGTACAACCTTTCATCTTCTCTGTTATTCTTAATTTATCATAATGATCTATAGGGGTTGGGACAGTGCTTGAAAAATAAGTTGGTTTGTACAACCTTTCATCTTCTCTATTTTCTTAATTTGTCGTAATGATCTATAGGTGTTGGGCCAGTGCACCATATGGGGTTGGGCCAATGCACCATATTGTCCTAAAAGGCAGAGATTGTGCACCAAAAAGGAAATTAATCCACATGTTACAACGTTGTTAAAGAATGCAAGACATATGAAGGTAGTGAATTATGCTAATAAGAAATTTAGATTCGGAGAGACGTAATTAAATTTTATATTTAATTGAAGATTCTAATTAAAATAATAATAAATATATATGTATATATTAATATATTGATTGGAAGGCTTCTGACAACGGACAACAATCACTTCTTTCCATAGATCCCTTCAGGTCTTTGGATACCACTACTATTCTTGATATTATATAGTTGGGCTTGCTACTGTTGGCGTGTTGGGTAAACAAAAGTATTTTTTTTTTTTTTTATCTCATAATTGGCGTCTATGGAATAAGAGAGAAATTTGATAGCTTGAAAAAAGTGGTACAAAATATGTTTTTTTTGTTTTGTTTTGTTTTTTTAATTAATTAATTAATTTATTTATTTTTATCTCGTAGTTGGACTTTATGGAATAAGAAAAAAATTTGATAGCTTAACAAAAGTGGTAGAGAAAAGATTAATCTCTCCTACCTTGACAGAACTGGTGGTCAAGATCAACACCTACAAGAACTTTGTTGTGGAATGTTATCAAAACTAATAGAAGGATATGAAAGAGTGTACAGTGAGAACCTTGAAAAACATGGCCACTGAAACTTACAACATTGTTTGTAGGAAGAGAAAATTATGTTTATTTTTTTCCAAACATGTATGTTAGTATATTACAATTTAATGAGTATGTTTTCCTATTATCATATGTGGTTTTGTACTTTAACAAAACATTTGCCAAGACTTCACTTTTTATTATTCAATGAAAGATTTGCCAAGATCTTACAATATTTTATAATTCAATGATAGATTATACATATAAATTTAGGGTGGTTCTTAAAATTTTCCCTAGCCATGAGTGCCAAATTTATTAGCATAAGGTGCATGCCCCACCTGCTCACCTTCACCTTGTTATTACTGTCAGTCCTTTTTCCAAATGGGGCATTGACTATATGACCTGTAACCCTCATTTGACCGGGGGGCATTGGTATATTATCTTTGTTGTGGACTATTTCACCAAATGGGCCGAAATGATGCCTACATACTTTGCAAATGATAAAATGGCAGCTCAATTTCTATTCAATCATGTTATTTCCAGGGTTGGAGTGCCTTAAGTCATTGTCACTGACCACGGCTCCCATTTTCAAGATTACATGATGGATGAGATGACTTATACATTGGGCTTGTGCCACGATGGCTCAACCCTATACTACCCTTAGGCCAATGGCCAAGTTGAAGCTGTGAACAAATTTCTGGTCACAATGCTTCAGTGCAACATTGTGATGAACAAGTTAAATTGGCATCTCATGCTCTTTTCAAATCTATGGGCTTACTGAACCTCACCCAAGGACGCAACTGGATTCACACTATTCCACTAGACTCCGATTAGAAGCAACTTTACTGATTGAGTGCGATATTCCATCCCTCAAGCTAGTTGTTGAACTTCTCCCTGAGACCTCACCCCAGAAAGAGCGTCTCTTGTACCTAGAATGACTTGATGAGACTCACCATCTTGCTGATTTGGTTATCGAAGCATAGAAAAAGCAGGTCAAATCCCACTTTGATCAGTTTGTCTCATTTCGAGCCTTTTTTGAGGGCAATTTTGTTCTTCTTTATGATCAAGCTAATGATAAGCTAGGGGTAGGCAATTTTGAACCCATGTGGCATGGGCCCTACATTATTAAACTTGTATTACAGAAAGGAGCCTATGAGCTCACTAAATATGAGGGAAATCCCTTAGACAAGCCTCGGAATGGGCTTTGTTAGAAATTTTCCGGGAAAACCCCAAATTCGAGAAAAAATCCAACCATAATGTAATTTCATTATCCTTGGCCAAAACTCTGGCCAATCCAGCCAAGTGAGCCTTCACCGCTCACCTCCAGGGCTTACATTACAATGAAGTCATTCCAGCTTTTTATAAGCTCCATTACATATAATACCATGGGCAGAATACTATGGGTGCATAATACCATGTGCCCCAAAACCATCACTGTTTAACCTGGTCAACTTTGACTCTATCCTGAGTCAAGTTTATCTAACAATTCGCCCCTTAAACTTGACTTGAGGTTCCTTGACTAACTCCAGCCAAACCTGCTAAGTGAGACAATCCCGCTCACTCTAGCTCTCATCCCCCTCAAAGTTTTTACCGGGGGTATTGTTAACCCAACATCCCCCTATCACCTAGGTCTAACTCAAACTTTACCGGTGATCACTAAGGGGTACAATGCCTTACCAGGTCTTACAGTAGTATATCCATTTACATGCAATAATTTTGACTTCATTAATTTTTTTTTGTTTATTGCTGCTACGATTCTGATCCATCCTCTCTCAGTTTGATTTGCTCAAAAACTTCTATCAAACTGCTCCAACTACAAGCTCTACAAGAACCTTGTAGATTCCAGCACCGGGGGCCTCACATAGCAGAAAAAGAACAATTTTTGAAGCCGCATGAATAATTTTATTCTGCTGAGCTTTAAATAGCCACATGAATCTCGAACAATTTTTCAGCATGTTCCAAACCAGTAAATATCGCAAATGCACTGTGATCCCTGGAAATTACGGCACTATCTTCCACATATTCTCCTCGAGGTTCTTCTGCCTACGATTGTTCCACCATTATTTTTAGACCTAGATCCGTAAAAAGGATGCATTGATATTATTAGGCACTATAGACCCCTGGCATCAAAGAATTCCTTTGAAGCCAATAGCTAGCTCTGATACTAGTTGTTAGAAATTTTCCGGGAAAACCCCAAATCTGGGGAAAAACCCAACCATAATGAAATTTCATTATCCTTGGCCAAAACTCTGGCCAATCCGGCTAGGTGAGCCTTCACCCCTCACCTTCAGGCCTTGCATTACAATGAAATCATTCTAGCCTTTTATAAGCTCCATTACATATAATACCATGGGCAGAATACTATGGGTGCACAATACCATGTGCCCCAAAACCATCACTATTTAACCTGGTCAACTTTGACTCTATCCTGTGTCAAGTTTATCTAACAGGCTTTATCTCAAAATTCTTAGGTCATCTTGCATGGCTAATTTTGTACAATAGTGTGTCATTCATTTTTGTACAGTGTGGTTTCGTGTGTTATTTTGCAAGAAGATTCCTTGCTTATTATGTTTTTTCCTTCTTTACAGATGTCAGTGTCTCACATCAGTTTCGTTGATGGTGCTTTCCTCCCAAAATCTATCATCCGCAACACGGGCCATTTATGACCCCCATGGTGAGTTGATTGATCTTCAAGGAATATGTCTAGGTCGAACAACTAATAACATCACTGAGTATAGCACGTTATCAAATTACTGTCAGAAGTTATTACTTTTGGCATCCAAGAATTGGTTATCAACCTTGATTCACAACTTTATGTTCTTCAACTTAACGGACAATTCCATCAGAAACCCTTAGATATTGAGAATGTATCTACGTATTCATCTGCTAGAGAGAAATTTTGATTACATTACATATTATCATATTCCTCGACATTTGTGAAACATGTAATGACTTAAAAAAAAACATTTGTACCATAATAAGCAAGGAAGTACAACATATATGTGTGTGTGTGTGTACCAGTAATGTTTTTCATACATCAAAACCTGAAAAAATAATATGTGTATTCGAAATACATAAGTGGCTCACAGGCCTTATACATTCGTGACTCGTAGGCCTAAAAAATGTGCAATGCTAGACCTATACACTAAAAAACATGACGCTCATGATAGCATGTAACTGCTCGGACTACATGAGTTAGTAGTCGTTGAAACCGATCTAACACCCCCACCATATGCTTCTCATACTGGCATGGGACATCACCCATCCAAGCATACTCTGGGATCCCATAGGTCAAACTCTCAAGATTCTACGCAATCTCCTCCTCGTTGTCACTTCTCTCTTGATAAGGAGTCACATCAAACTACCAAGAGATGTGCTTGGCGACTGGGGACATCCCAGCACAGCGTTCTGGTCCAACATTTGCATTCATAAAATCAAAGTGTCAATATTCCTTGATTGATCTTCAAGAAATATGTCTAGGTTGAACAACTAATAACATCACTGAGTATAGCACATTATCGAATTATTGTCAGAAGTTATTACTTTTGGCATCCAAGAATTGGTTATCAACCTTGATTCACAACTTGATGTTCTTCAACTTAACGGACAATTCCGTCAAAAACCATTAGATATTGACAATGTATCTACGCATTCATCTGCTAGAGAGAAATTTTGATTACATTACATATTATCATATTCCTCGACATTTGTGAAACATGTAATGACTTAAAAAAAAACATTTGTACCATAATAAGTAAGGAATTACAACATATATGTGTGTGTGTACCAGTAATGTTTGTCATACATCAAAACCTGAAAAAATAATATGTGTATTCGAAATACATCAGTGGCTCACAGGCCTTATACATCCGTGACTCGTAGGCCTAAAAAATGTGCAATGCTAGGCCTATACAATGTTATATACCTAGGGGGGATAATATGGGGTACCAAGGGAGGTACCCAAGGTAATAATGTAATAATGGGATGGGCTATAGTAATAAATAAGGTGGTTAACCCATATCATGTAAGGGACCACAAGTAGTTAGGAATAATGTAATGGGCCCATGGTATTAGTCGATGGTATGAGGGAACCATGGTAATGATCCATGGTATTGTATGTATGAGGCCTATATAGAGGCTAGAGACTCCAAGTCAAGGAAAAGTCAAGGATTATTGTATGTACAAGCATATGGCTTGTGGAGTGTTCTACTACCTTAAGGAGTGAATGTAAGGTGTTGCCCTACCTTAAGGGTTTGATAATAAAGAAGCATTTCTATCTTATTTCTTGGGTTTATTTCTATTGTCTTATATTTTCATATCAAATTTATAACAAGTGGTATCAGAGCTATACCAAGTGGTATTAGAGCTATAACAAGTGGTATCAAAGCACTTTCTTGGGCAAAAAAAAAGTGGAGATTTTTATCTATTCGGGGGCGGCGAGCTTGCAAATCAGATCTGTAAATTTTGGTACAATATTGCAAAATATAATTGTATATCTATATTCCATGTGAAAAATTACCCGATTTCAAAAAAAAATCGCTCGAATCAGAGTCTGGATGAAGGCGATATTGCTGATTTAAAAAATTAGTGGGGTTGTAGACAATTTTTCAGGGTAGTGAAATTGCGGCGCAGAATCGGACATCCTAGTGCAAGATCTACAAAATATAATTGTAGCTCTGGATCCTATGTGAAAAGATACCTGATTTCAAAAAAAAAATCGGTCGAATCGGAGTCCGGATGAAGGAGATATCGTTGATCTAAAAATCAGTGGGGTTGCAGACAATTTTTCAGGGCAGCGCGTTTGCGGCGCAGATCTGGATGTCCAGGTGCAATATGTACACAATCTAATTGTAGATCTGGATCCTATGTGAAAAGACACCCTATTTCAAAAATAAATCGGTCGAATCGGAGTCCGGATGAGGGAGATATCGCTGATTTAAAATCAACTATTTTTTTGCAGAAATTTTGGGGACGACGGGAGAGTTGCAGCGCAAATCTGAAATTCTAATGCATGGATCAGAATTTCTATCACATGGGCAGATGCAAAATGGTTATTCTATTTCCAAAAATATGTCATAATAGGGATTCTGAGCAATATTGACTAAACTGTGACAATTTCAAATTTTTGCCAAGTAAATGAATTTTTTCAAAACCCTCTTCATGGCTTTTACATGAAAAGATAATGGTCCTACTATTGAAGAATACATAAAAAAACACAAGTCATTATGGGCACATAATTGGAGAACTTTTGTAGTGTTTAATTTTGAAGATGAGGCAGCCACATGGTGGGGATTACTTAACCAAAAGAAGTGTTTCAACCTGCCCGATGAATAATTTGAAAAATTACTTTTAGACAAATGGTCTCAGGCCAGAAAACAAGATAAGAAAAAACATGTGGAGTTATTTCCTACTGGTATATCCTTATTACAGATTCATGGATTGATTCAAAAGGATAAGATCATTGTTTCTATAAATCTTAGTTACAAGCATAATTTTATCAATGTTAACTTGGCAAAAAAATTGCAAATTCCAGCGAAACATATTGAAAACACACAAGTGGATGATGAGGATATTCAAGTGTACAAGGATTTGAAGGTTTCTATGGATAAGTATGTGTTGCATGTTGATTTTTATACTTCAGAGATGGATAATATGGATGTTGTTTTGGGATATTCTTGGATGGAATCTATGGGTACTATCAATATTAATGTGCAGAAGAAATTCTTGAAACTCTGGTATAAAAAGAAAAAAATTACATTACAGGATATTTCCATCAATAAACAGGTAGAGTCCAAGGAGGCTGAAGCAGAAGATATTCTAGGGACTAACATATCAGATGATGAGCTAGTGATGATTGACAATCAAACACAAACAGAGGTTGAAGTAGAAAATGTTACAAGTGTTGATACATCATATGATGGTTCAGTGGTTGAAGTAATATTAGAAGATAAGACACCACAGTAGACACCACAACATGCACCAGATAACAGTTAGGCTCCAGTAAGGGGTGAATTAAAGAAAAAGATACCGTGGGTTAAAACTTCAACATATCATCACCCACATCACCTTGCAAGACAACAACCATCAAGATGGCAACCAATTAGCCACAAGGACAACAACCCCCACATGATAGATAGAAAGGAGTGAAAATCCACCTACTACACATCAACACAGAAGAGCTATCACGGTCAACTTCCATCTCAAGCGAGCGAGGCACCAGCGAGATCGAGGGTTCACCTTTCTTTTGGATGGCTAGATGCACGTGCATGGTACCAGTGGACTACTCTTTTGAGTAGATCTTATTATTTGTGTTCTTCCCATGTTTTGGGGACGAAACATGCTAAGAGGGGTGGAATGTTATATGCCTAAGGGGGATAATATAGGGTACCAAGGAAGGTACCCAAAGTAATAATGTAATAATGGGATGGGCCATAGTAATAAATAAGGTGGTTAACCCATATCATGTAAGGGACCACAAGTAGTTAGTAATAATGTAACGGGCCCATGGTATTAGTCGATGGTATGAGGGAACCATGGTAATAATCCATGGTATTGTATATATGAGGCCTATATAGAGGCTAGAGACTCTGCATGGAGAAGTGAAGAAATATTGTCAAGGATTATTGTATGTACAATCATATGGCTTATGGAGTGTTCTCCTTCCTTAAGGAGTGAATGTATGGTGTTACCCTACCTTAAGGGTTTGATCAATAAAGTGAATCATTTCTATCTATTTCAATCTTGTTATTCTTGGGTTTATTTATATTTTCATAATATTTCCGGGTTAGATCTATAATAGATTTCCTAGCTAGTTTGTACATGCATGGCTTTGCATGTTCATGTATGGTTCTCTTGCTATTGATGGCATGGTTTTGTCGGGTTATGATAGTGGTTTCCAGCCTAGCCTTGCCTTTTTCCAAATTCCATGGTATCTCGAGATGTCTATCTCGATTTTGAGCTTTGGTTTTCTGAATGGATTTCAAAATCTGGGGCGGAGGTGGTCTCAAGTTTTATTCGAAAATGTCTAGGATTTCATTGACCGGTTTTGGCAAGATACATGGTAAAGCCTAAGGGAGAAGTCTCAGTTTAGGGCCTAATGATTCGGGTTTGGATTGCGATAAAGCATGAGAGACTGGTCTCCGTTTAGGGCCTAGTGATCTATGATTGGATTGCGGTAAAGCCTGAGAGACAAGGAGATGGAAAATTCCTCAAGGATAGTGATGGATTCCAGATGGCATTCCAAGTTTGGCTCGATTGTGGTTGGAGCACTGGTGTTGGTGTGATCATAGTTTGATGAGGGTGGAGGTGGTTTAGCCTATAGATTCCCTTGGTTTTTTTTGTATTTTTTGTTCTATGAGATCCCACATTCATGCTTAGAATATGACACAGGGGTGACTAGCTGAAAGAGAGATTTGGTTTAGCCATGTCTATGTTTAGGTGGTACATAGAAGTCCCGAACCTGGTCGGATTTTCCTATGATTAATAAAAGCTAAGTTGTCTTACTTTTTCACTAGTTTCTGTATGGATTTAATGGTTTTCATATCTCTGATGTTTATTTGGTTTTATGCTGGTTATAATCATGGTTATATGATTGGTTTATGTCATGGTTATTTCATGTATTTACTTGTAATTGTAAAATGGATTGATGAAATATCTAATTGATGTTATAGTAGTTCAATGGAGAAGCTGGTGATCCTTCTGATTATGCTTCATAAGTTACTTCAGTCATTTATGCTCTCTCTTGTATCCTAGACCTGTAGGTTGCATTGATGCCAAGTGTTTGACAGAATGTTTGTCCCAGATGGAGATTCTCAAGCCTAGTCCTAAGGTTGATTTTTGATTTGTTTATATTATCATCATGTCTTTGACGGATTCTGAAGGTTATAACAAGTTATGGGCAGAGGTCAGGATTTTGGGCTAGAAAAGTGGCTCAAATCTCGGGGACACTAGTATAAGTCTACTGAAAAGAGGCCATGGACGCTGGCACATGGGCATGTGAGAGCGACTTTGGCTTCTAAACATAATATTTCCTATAGTATGAGAACGATCACGCATTAAAAATCTTAAAACATCAGTGGGACTTAGGGGCATGATGTTTGAGTGGCTAACATGTCTCATGAGGGCGTTGTTGTTGATGTGGATGGGTTTGTTTGATATGTTCTATCGGTTCCATTTCCTTAAGGTCACCAAGGAAGTTGAATCCATTATAGTGACCTGTCTCGTCACATGTTTACCCCAACTGGTTGGTTGCTTGGGTAGACCTAGGAGGAGGGGATGTTACAATGGTGTTGTTAAATTCAATGATTTTCCCTTATTTTTAATGATCCAAACTCAAACAGGAATGCAACAAATTATATATATATAACAATAAATATAGAGATGCAGCAGAAATAACACTTTATTTCATTAATATCAAAATACTTAAATATGCTTACAAACATAATGGAAATAGCCTAGCTCGGGCGATGGTAGTTTATCTCTGAGAAAAGATGTGGTGGCTACATGCATTTGAACTATGTTACAATGAGGATCAAGGACCTATTTATTATTGAGCAACAAAGGAAAACCCTAAACAACCAAAACCCTAACTTGAGGAGATGGAACATGCCCCATTGGGGTTAGTTGGGCAATCAACTTTCCAAGGTCGTAACTTGGTCATCTTATCTTTGTTTGGCACGTATGATACCTTGTTGGTAAGGTCTCTCTGAGTACTACAAGATTTGTAGTAGGAATTTTCCTATGGAAATGGGCCTACTACGGATCTAAAAAAAATGTCGTTTAGGGGTTCAAAATTTCTCCGGAAGTTTAGGACACAAAAAACTACAAAAAATAGTAAGTACTGAAATAAACAAGGAAACAAATGAAACTGACTGGAGGTCTAGGTGGAATAGGTGGGTGGACACCAATATCCACCTAGACTATTCCTCCCGCTTTAGGAAGCATTGGTCCCCATTGTGTGCAGAGCCTCTATGAGGTCAAGAAATTTATGTTGAACTTGGTCCCTAGTGAAACACTTACCCTAGTGAAGGAATTGGCCTGCGTTGACAACTCGATGTAGTTAGATCCTTTGTTGGTGAGTGTTGTTGATATGTGTGTCCATTATCTGATCAGTTGTGGCTTGTTCCATGCAGTATGGGTTCAACTCTGTTGGTGTGAGTTGTTCTGCAATGTCGGATGTGTCTAACAATGGTGGAAAATATGGCTAAAGGCAGTCTACATTGAACATTGGGTGCAGAGCAAGGAATAATGGAATTTTGAGCTTGACGGCATTGTCCCCAAAACGCTTGGTGAGAGTGCATGTCCCATATCAGAGAGGGAAAAGCTTATAGTGGGCTCCAGCGAGGTTCTCCTTTTACAAATGTAGCCAAACTTTGTCGCCCACCTGGAACTTGTGCAGAACGTGATGTTAATCATGGTGTTGCTTGTACTTAGCATTGGATATGTCCATTATATCATGGACCTGCTCGCGGATGTGTTGAATGTGCTCAATGAAGTTGTTAGCCCTGTCAACTTCAGATTGGACGCGAGCCCAATCTGCTTGAGTAGCTACAAATGGTATGGCCACATCAATGGGACATAATGGTTGAAATATCGTCCCTACCTGAAAGGGGTTATGGCTCATTGAGCTGTGGAGAGATTTGTTGTAGCTCTACTGGACACAAGGGAGTCTTTCATCCGATGTGGGTGGATGCTTTGAGATGTACATGTGCAGAATGTGTACAATCATCATGTTGATGACTTCTGTTTGGCCATTAGTTTGGGGATGGAAAGCCATGGACTTAGTAAGTTTGGGATCCAACATCATCCAGACACTTGACCAAAACGCATTCAGGAATATGTTGTCCTGATTTGAGATAATGGAGTCTGGGATCCTAAAGTGTACCCATACTTGCTCAAATAAGAGTTTAGCGGTGGCCTCTGTTGTGATAATCTTATTGCAGGGCACCATAATGGCCATCTTAGAGAATCTGTTGACGACCACGAAAGCACAATCATTGTTGTGCTTAGAATAAGGAAGGCTCAACATGTAATCCATGGAGATGGATTCCCAAGGTCGACTAGGAGTAGGAAGAGGAGTATATAGGCCTTTCTTCTTAGTTATTAGTTTGGAAATGGCGTAGGCAGTGTAGGATTTAATTTACCTCCCAACATCTTGATGAAGGTTCAACAAATAAAAATACTTCTGCAGGATTGCCATTGTTTTCTCTACCCCGAATGTCCAGCGACCCGATTGTAGTGCTCCTCCCAAATCATCTTGGCATGCTCGCTTGGAGGAACACAAATGTGTCCTAAGTGGCATAATAGTACATCCTGTAGGTGAAAATTTGGAAGCTTCTTATCTTCGAGGAGTTTCTGGTATGTTCTACCAAATTCTGGATCGCTCTTGTAATTATGTGGCCATCCCGAAGTGTCGTGCCCACTAGAGTCAAGCACAATGATCAGCGCCATGACTGGTGGTCAATTGAGGTAGTCTGCAACACTATTGGTTCTCCCCTTCTTGTACTTAATGTTTAGATGGAATTTTTGTAGGTATGTGGACCATTTATGATGATGATAGTTCTGCAAATTTCCTTATGTCTGTATGAACTACATGCTTTGGTGGTATGAGTGGATGATCGTTTCCTTCCCCAAAATGTAATGCTTCCATTGACACCAAGCCTGCACAATTGAATACATTTCTTTTTCATAAGTGGGATAATTTTGGACTGTGTCTGAAAGTGTCTCATTGTGGTAAGCCACTGGATGCCCTTGCTCAGTAAGAATTGCACCAATAACATAGTTGGAGGTGTCTATCTCAATCTCAAATGGTTGTTGCAGGTTTGGTAATGTGAGCACTAGTGCAGAGAAGAGGTGAGGCTTCAACTTGGTAAACAAATTTTGTTGGGTTCCATAGAATTTTTTTTTTTATTTTGGTTCGCCCTTGGTGACTTGACTTAAAGGCCAAGTGACATGAGAGAACCCCAACATGAACTTGCAATAGAAATTGGAAAGACATAAAAAGTTGTGGAGCTCCGTTAGAGTGGTTGGGGTTGGGAAATTTTGAATGACTTGTATCTTGGATAGGTCCACATGCACACCCCACTCATTAATGATATACCCTAGACATTGAACCTGGGTCATGCAAAAAGTGAATTTCTCCAAATTAGCTCACAACTTGTGTTATCGCAGGGTTTGAAGGACTTATCAAATATGGAGTTTCTCTTCCTAACTCTGGCTGAGATCAAGATATCATATAAATACACCACCATGAATGCATTGGTGAAGGGTCATAAGATGCAATCCATCAATCCTATGGAGCGTGCAGGGGCATTCGTTAACCTGAAAGTCATGACCAACCATTTGAAAAGGCCCTCCTTGGATTTCAAGGTAGTCTTCCACACATCGGAGGGTTCAATAGGCACTTGGTGATAATAGGACTTCAAGACAATCTTGCTGAAATATTTGGCCCCCTTGAGCTGGTCCAGAAGGTCATTAATCCATGGGATTGGATACCTATAGCGAATAGTGATCCTGTTCAGCGTCTGATAGTCAATACAAAGTCTCCAGATCCCATCCTTCTTATGTACCAATACAATCGGGCTCCCACAGGGTGATAAGCTTGGCCTTATTTGCCCTTTCTACAATAACTCCTGAATCTGCCTCTTGTTCACATCGTTCCCTAGAATAAAGCGTCAATAGATTGGTCCATTGTGTAGCAGCGCGACCGGGGCCAAATCAATGGAGTGCTTAACCTGACAATGCGGAGGTACCCATGTAAGTGACATGAAAATGTTTCTATACTCCTCCATGACCTTTTCCATATGCTACTGTTGTGCGGAGGAGTCATGTCTGGAAGACGTGGCCATAACCTTCTTCTCTCCCTGAGGACAAATAATCAAGAAAATAAAATTCTTGGTCTGGGAAATGATCTTACTACATTTCTTTGCAATGATCAAAGAGATAGTGGCAAGCGAAGCTACCTCCAATATCCTATACAACATATTTCCCAAAGTAATAATCACATAGAGAGGTCTAGACTCATATACAACATGTCGCTTCCATAGGTATGGTTGTCCTAATAATACATCAAAAACATTAAGAGGAGCAACATCACACGATACCTCATTGATGAAGGGCTTGATGTTATAGGGAAGGCGACATTCTTGGCTTATGTGGAGATATAATCCTTAATGAAGCCACCCAATGGTGTATGGATGTTGATTTGTTATCATCGGTAGGCCTAGCCTCTTCATGAACTCTGCTAAAATGAGGTTCTTTTGGATCTTGTTTTCGACAATGAACTTCAATGGATAACCATTCACCCACATCTATGAGTGGAAGAGGTGTTCTCCCTCCTCTACATCTTCAGGCTCATTCTTCTAGATCTTGGTGGTGGCCACATTGACACTGGGTTTTGTGTCAATGATATGCTTCCCTTTGTTATTCCCCTTCTCAAGTTCTGACTCAGAGTTGGATCATGCGTCTAATTTGGAAGCCTTCATCTTGGCCACCAATGAATGCTTGGCCCAACACTCACTTGTATTGTGAGTGGGACTATTTTGGAACTCACACCATTTTTCCATGTCCTTCTTTGACTTCGGGGTCTTTTTCTTTGCCTATGGCTTCGACAATTTGTCCTAGGTCACCCCGCCTTGGCTTTGGCCTTTTCTCTATGGTTTGGGGACGTATTTTCCTTGCTTCGAATTTGCAGATCCAAAGTCTTGCTTCTTCTCTCTAAACTTATTCTTAATCTTGACAGTGTATCGATATGTCGTGCCGAGTGAGGAGATGTCCAGGAACTCCATCTCATCTTAGATGTACTTTTGCAAGTAGTTGCGGTACTTGAGTACCAAACACCGCTAAGAATCCTTGATACCTAATGTTTTGCGGAGGGTATGGAAAGCATTTGTGAACTTTTGCACATCCTAGTCCCTTCCCTGCCGTAGCATGGTCCACTTTATGTATTTATCTTCATAGCTCCCGATAGGGTTATATTGTTCCTTGATGGTGTCTCGAAAAGAATCCCAATTGGGTGTCGCTGAAATAAGTGAGGATTCCCTCTCTTCCTTTTTTTCATAGTAGGTTTCCCACCAATCCTTGACATGTGGGGTGGTTTGGAGAAGTGAAAAAGTAATCTCTTCCCGATTACAAAATTCATGAACTAAAAAATATCCTCCCAACAGATTCAACCATTTATCTACGACATCTGCATCTATCTGGCCCTCAAATATGGGAATGTCGAAGTTAAATTGTACCTTAAAAGAAGTGGTGCCTCGAAAGTGGTTGTTGGATGAAGATGTTTCACACATGGGTATACATTGAAGGATCTGGGAAAATTTATCCATCATCGTGTTCCTCTGTCGCTTGAGGGCTTCCTCGAGCAATATTTTTATAGGATCTCTTGCCCCCTCATCTTTCTTTTCTTCCACCATAGGAGGTCATCGGGGTTTGCGAGGCTAACCTTGCAAAGTTTCAACCAAATCAAGCCCTAACTCCTTATACCCGGACCTTGTTGGGGACATGCAAAGAAAAATAGAGAAAGAGCATACCACTCTGATATCACTGATCTGAAATTAAACAGGAACACAACAAATTACAGATGTAACCATAAATACATAGGTGCAATAGAAATAATAATTTATTTCATTAATATCATAATAATGAAATATGCTTACAAACATAATGGAAATAACCTAGCTCAGGCGATGATAGATTATCTCTAAGAAGAAATGTGGCAGCTACATGTCTCTGAAATGTGCTACAATGAGGCTCAAGTACCTATTTATTATTGAAAAACAAGGGGAAAATGCTAAAAAACCAAAACCCTAACCCTATGAGATGGGAACGCCAAGAGTTTGTGCGCCTCATTGGGGTTAGTTGGGCAGCCAACTTCCAAGGGTAGTAACTTGGTCATATTATCTCTATTTGGTGTGTACGATACCTTGTTGTAAAGGTCTCTCTAAGTACTATAGGATTTGTAGTAGGCCCTTAATTGTGGCTTTTGGCTTGTTGCGGACCTCAAAAAAATGTCATTTAGGGGGTAAAAAATGCTCGGGAAGTTCAGGACCCGAAATACTGCTAAAAATAGTAAATGCTGAAATAAAAAAGGAAACATATGAACTTGACTGGAGGTCTAGGTGGAATAGGCAGGTGGCCACCAATATCCAATTGGATCATTTAATGAGTTATTTAAGCTAGAGATTTCATTTTCTAATGTGAGTATCAGATCCTATAACATTAGTCAAAATCTAGTAACCTAAATAATTAGTTGTTATATATATGCACCCCCACGGTGAAATATGCCACATTATTTTCATTTCTAGGTGGCTTGATATGGATTATTTTTGGTTGGATTTCTCCTAGGTTAGACAAGGAAGGCACCAACTCACAATCAATGCTTAAGTTAAACATAGAATGGCAATGCATACAACACAACAAAAGTTGAATAGTTAATAAATTTCAAAGTTTTGGAAAGTGGCATGGATATTTTCATGCATGCCAGGTCATGCAAATATCCTATTCCAACAGATAAGCAGTTACCCATGTCAACGAAAGTTGTATACATTAATGGCATTACCCCCTACTCTATTTTTGGGATGTAAATCGTTAACAAGACTTTATATCCTCAAGAGTTATTTATGGTTCAATACACCCTCCCCTATATTATATAACATCTATAAAATGTGAAGGTTGAAGATCGATGCTTGTAATATTAAAGGATTGATCAAGAAAGCAATCAATCTATGTATTGAAAAGTTTTTCAAATGGTCCAATTTGAAGGCCATATGTTGGTGTATATTGTAGTTTGATGACAAAGTATATGTGGATACATATTGATTATATGCAGATTGTCTTTATAATTGTAATGTGAACTTGCGCATTCCTCTTTTAACATAAATGATGTTATTCTAACTTTATTTCATAACAAAGTACTTATACTATAGTTTTCCTTTGTAGCACAAGTCAGTAGGTAGCCCCCCTACCTGGTTTGCGTTGCAAATTCATTTATTTCTTACTTAAATTAGCTAATTAGATATATTTTAGTTCTATTTTTATTTTGTAGATTGATATTTTAAACCACTGTCATTTTAATTCTTGAACTTTCATATGTCCTTCATTGAAAAAGTGTGGATTCCCTATAGAGGTTAGGCATTGAAGGTTGAAGAACGAACATGATTTTAAGGAATTGAGAAAACATTTGATGCTTTTAATGCAAACTAAAGTATTGTGATCAAAGCTCATAAAATGTTCATGTAAACATAATCCTAGTGATCCAATAAACTTGTAGCATTTTACTTTCTTCTTGATTGAATTTTATGTTTAAGTGTAAACTGTAGATTCCCCCTACAAAAGTTAGGCACTGAAGGTTGAAGAACGAAAGTGTTTCTTAAGGAATCATAAAACCATTTAATGCCTTTGATTCCAAACAAAGGACTATGACTGGAATTCACAAAGTGTTTTTGAAAACATAAGCTAAATGACCCAGAAAGTAGCCCTTTAATTTTCATTCTAATAGAATTTTGTTGGCAGTGCATCTCTTAGAGCATGAGATTGTAAAATTTCTTCCATAGCTTCATAATCATTTATGTACTAGTTTGACACATACAATGTTGGTGTTTATAAATTTATGACCACATATTGACAACTGAATGGAACGAAATTTAAGTAATTAAATTGTCTGACAACCACTATCTCAAACTAAAGGAGGTCATATTCAATCAATTTTGAGCAACCTCCTCAAATCAAAAGAGGTTTAGTATAATTTAAGGTTCCTCAAATTTCATATGGATAAACTCTTGGAAATCTAGGAACCCTGTCCAAATTTAAGAATAAGAGGTGACACAAAATCTATTTTTAATAACCTTCTCAAACTAATGCAAGTTGCGTATAATTACTTTTCAATAACCTCCACAAATAAAATTTAAGGTTCCTCGGATTTTATGTGGATAAACTTTTGAAAATCTAGGAACACCTTGAAAATTAAGGATAAAATCTTAAAAGAGTTATGTGGCTCATAATAAACATATTCTAATTGAAAAAAGTTACAAAATGACTCATTTTTTCCTAGCTATTTCAAAATATCTCATCAAATTTAAGTATTCGTAAATTTGATTAAATTTAAATATTCTTAAATTTCAAGAAGGTTTCTATAATATACCCAAGGTATATTATAAAAAATATTATCATAATACAGTAATAAATATCATGTAATAATTGTTCTATAACTAATCAATATTACATATTAAATATTTTATTACAAAATAATTGTCATATGATTATTTTCACATAATACTTATTTATTACATTATGATCATAAATATAATAAAGCATCTTAATTATATTACATTTAATTTATATAATAAAAAAATAGTTAATGGTTAAGGACATGTATTTTTTTTAGAAATTCAAAAGTTCAAATCTAAAAGGAGTTTTCCCATATTCAAATTTCTTTTAGAGTAGAGTGAAAATGATTGAAATATTTTATTGATAATCTATTTTTTCCCATATTCAAATTTATTTTAGAGTAGAGACAAAAATGACTGAAATATTTTATTTATATCCAATTTTTTATTTTTTATAATAATTTTTTAAAATGTCACATATTAATTTTATATTAAGAATTTAACAAATTACACAACCTCCTTTTCATAATTCTTATTAGGAATCTTGTTAGGAAATAATTGTTTTTTTTTTTTACTTTCAATATATATACTTATTTCCCCGGATCCGGGTGATCATCGAATGCTGACACATAATGCTCAAACGTGCCCTGCGTCAGGCTGCCGGAATGGCACCTGGACGGACGCTGCTGAGTTTAATTGATCCCGGTTCTCGATGAAGGACATTCATTGTAATATGCCATTTCACTCCGCGGAGGTCCTTTTGGGCATTAACGCGATTCAATTGTTAGCAGGCGAATTAATGTCGCTCCGCGGCTCGACCTTGCCGCTCACCAACGATAAAATGGACCTTTCCTCGCCCAGTTGTAGACATTCCCTGCAACATTCCTTCAGTCAATTCAATCTCTCCTACGCTCAGCCTGAGGTTGATCCCTTCGCGTCTGTTGTTTCCAAGTCTCTCATTGGCATTCAGCCGAGCTCCCGCAGCAAGACTTCCAAGGAAGCCATGACTCGTAGCCGTGGCGTGCCTCACAGGGGAAGCTCCTCGGCCTCCAGGGGTCGCACTCGTCCATCTCCCTCTCCACTGATCATTCCCATCTCCTCCGCTTCCCCATCTTCGCCTCCGCCCGCCCCCTCCAGGCCCGCGCCTAATTCTTCTTTCCAGAACTCTCGATTCACATTCTGAAGCCGCCTCAATCAGCCCATAATTACTTTTACCACGACAATCATGGTTTCTGAAGAGGTTGATGAGCCTGTGGAACCTATCAGTTCCTCCACTACCCCGTCCCCTGAAGAAATCCTCTCGCATGGGGCTGAGATTAATCCTATTCCAACAGCCACGCACATGCAGGAAGATTCTTCGAAGAATGCTGAGGGTTTTTGCAAGCCAATTGTGGAGGAAGCCGAGGTAGTGGCTTGTGGTCCAGTTCAACACAACTTCGGCATCATGCACCTGATCAACCAGTCAATGGAAGGCGTTCACGAAGAAGGTGAGGCTTCTCAGCCAGCAGCTCTGGATTTGTCGACAGCCATGCGCTCAGACCCACAGAGCTCGAGCGAGTAAGCGTCTTTTCAGTTGGGTTTTGGTTTCTGCTTGGTTTTGTTTCTCTTCTCCTCTCTTCGGCAAGCTTCTTTCTCAATCTCGGATATGTCTAATGTAAGGCTGAGGCCGACCTCAGCTCCTGTTTGCTTTTTGCTGAAACACCTGCTCTCATGACTAGCTGGAAATTTATGGTGGTTAGCTTCCTCTGCTTGGCATCTCTTGCAAGCAAGAAGCTCTTTTGTAATGTCTTCAACCCCTCTGTTGCTTTGTTTACTCTCATCTCTCACAGGCACAGAGGTTTTTCTCTGGTTACTAATCTTTCTGCTAAGGGCCAGGAAACTGGCCCTCTGAGGTGTGGCCCTCATTGTAAATACTTTTACTTTTTATTTTAATAGAATTAGTACTGATTCAGAAAATATAAATATATATATATTATTGTATTGAAATATTTTTAACAAGTATAAAAATTATAAATTTTCCACACTCAAAACTTGAATATATTTATTTTCTATACATTTAATTATTTTATTTTTAAATTGATATAAATTTTGTCATTTCGCATTAATATTTAAATATTTTATTTATGTCTGAGAGTGAGGGTAAAACATTTTTATATCTTTTGAGTTGTAATGTCAACAATAAACTTGGAAATCATAATGAGAGTAAAAAAAATATTGATATTTTGTAATGCATTTAATTTAAAATAACCAAATAAATATATCATTTTTTAACTATAGTTGACATTTTTTTTATTTAAGAATATTTTATTTTTATTTTTATTTTTAATTACTTTTATATTTCTTCTTTTTTTAAAATTGATATCTAGTTATTTCACATTAACATTCCAATATTTTTTTATAGTTGAGAGTGAGAGTAAAATATTCTTATCACATCTTCCTAGTTGTACTATCAACACAAACCTATCAAGTACAATGAGAGCGAGATTATTAATATTTTTAATTAAAGCTAATCACTAACCAAATAACTATATTCACTTTCATTTTTAATCAGAACTAACATTGTTTTTTTATTTTTATAAAAATATTTTAGTTTTATTTTTATTTTAAAGGAAAAAATTATAGATTTCCCTAAATGTATAATGCAACGTAGTACTAACTTACAAAAAAAAATTAGGAAAAAAAATAATAAATTTTATATAAAAAAAAATATTTCAAAATAATATTAATATTTAAATGAAATTTCTGAAATCCCGGTCGGGGTGAGAAGGAAGGAAGGTAAGGGCAGAAGGACATCTCGTGGGCGCGGCTGGACAGGGCAACCACTTACTGCCCGAAGCGCCATCCAAAATGCCAGAGTGGCACCATGCATGTCAACTGGGATCTTGAGGGAATGGAGTGGTAGGAGTAGGAGGAGAGAGAAGTATAGGATTGGTGGCGGTAGTGGGATAGGAAGTGGGATAGGTGGGATGAATTACTTGAAGGTGGCAAAGAGGAGAAGGCAACTTAGTGCGTGTCGAAAGGAAGATGAGCAAAGAGTAGCGCAGGCATTGGGAGCGTTGACGGGAAAGCGTGAATTCATGTATGTCTCCTTAGGCCTTCCTTCTGAATTTCTCTTTGTTTTGCATGGTATGATGGAAAGAGAGAGGTCTGGTGGTAACCTCCGGGGAGGAAGGGAATATGATTGAGGTAGTCTTTTACTCTATCATGCAAAGTAAAGAAGAAGCGGGGTTAAGCTGAGTGTTGCAAAAGATGGACGGAGGATGAGTGAACCAAAGGACTATGTGGGGAGAAATACCAAGGACCAGAATGCTCATACTATGAAGAATGGTAGTAGGGGGCAAGAGAGTCAAGCTAAGAAAACTATGAACCTGGCCCAGGTGATGGTTAGTATGACAGAGGGTTTACTTACCTTCCTGTATCCGGGAGAAGAAAATCAATGGAAATCTTAAAACAATGGAGACGATTGGAATAGGGTAAGAGGGATTAGGGAAAAGGAAGTGAAGGATGATGGAAAGTCTGAAACGCAAGGAAATCAAACCTCTGTTGGTGAAAATTGCAAATAGGCAACAATAAAGGGGAAAATGGCACGCCTGGGTAGAGGCAGAGGGCAACAGAGCTAGCAGAATAGAACTGGCCAACCTACCTCGATGCCTGCAAGCCAGCGGCGTGGGAGGAGATCTATGAGGACTACAGTCCAGGAACAACTAGAGCCTACCGAGAGGGGACGAATGAGGACATCCGCCAACTAATCCAAGAAATGGAAGAGCAATCAGATCTTGAGATAGAGGAATGGGCAGACATCATCCATGACCCAGGCAACACTAGAGGGCATATGATGCTCTATAGGCAAGCCCTTCATGTTTACTGGGGGTTAAAACGGCTTCTAACGAAGGCTCTTGAGCAGGTGGCAGGAGAAGTGGTAGAAATGGCACAAGGAATGCCGAATCTCAAAAAGGAAATGAAAAATCTGCAGACCATCTTGATAATGTAGGACAACAAGCTGGAAGAGATCCAATAGAGGTTGATCCAGATGACTCAGGCACCCAAGGACCTCGTGGAAGCTCCTACAAATGTTGATTTGGTCAATGATGACAGGAAGGAATAATCCTTCACTGTTTACTTTGATTTTTTTGAGTATATATCTTTTTTCAGACTTTTATATGTTAATTTTTAGTTTGGTAAGTGTTTTTAAATGCATAGTGCATATAGCTTGGATGGAAAGACTGGTTAAATTTTGTTACTGGATGGCTTATAGCAAACTCAGGTGGCCAATAGACTTGGTTTCCCTTTTGGGCAAGTTGAGGCCAACAAAACGTTGTATTTGGTTTAACAGGCTCTTATAAATAGAAAAGGAAAATACTATCGCTACTTACAAAAAATAAAAAAATAAATAAAAAAAATTCTGAAATAATTATCAATAATATTTAAACATTAATAACAATTAAATTAGTAAATATGTTCATTTTTTTTAATCATGTTAACACTATTTTTATTTAATATATATATAAAATAAATTTCCCAGAATATGAAATGTAGCTACAAGGATGTACTTTAAAAATAAAAAATAATATATATATATATATATAGTATATATATATATATAAAAAGTAATATCTTTAGAATATAAATTTTATAAAATATATTTTTAATAAATTTTAAAATATATAAAATTATTTAAATAAAATTTTGAATAATTATCAATAATAATTACAACATTAATTAAATTTTAAATAAATTTTATAAAATATTATAACAAAAATTACAAGAATGTAAAAAAATTATAATATTTATAATTTTGTTATTATATTACCTTCATACTAATGATCATTTTATATCTACCTTCATATTAATGATTTTTTAAAATTCAATAGAAAATCTAATATTAAAAACAAATTAATTAACTTGCCCGTGAGTGAACCAACCCCCTCACCGTCTATCTAAATATTTCTTTACAGAATTACGATGCGTTACGTAACCATTTGGCTGTGCATTTATTCCTTTGCACAGGTTCCCCCTCTGCGGGGCACTCTAGCGGTGTACCTTGATTTGAATTCCATCCTTCGAGCTAGACCGGCGGGAGACAATGACAGATGTCAGACTAAACACGGGCTTCTGGCTGCAAAAGTTTTCCGAGGATAGAGAATTCCGATAATGAATATTAACATTAGTCTCTGTAAACTGAGAGGGAGGGAGAGGTGGGTCTAACAGCCACGTAAGTATGTTAAGTGAATCTGCAATCGGGAAAAGGATTGCCGATTATTAATAGTGTAGTTATCAGCAATCGGGATCTCAGCTAAAAAATTCTCCTACCCGTTTCAATTCTAGTTTCTTTTGAATTTATTAGGAGGTCACATGTGGGTGCTGATTAATTCACTGCATTCAGCGCTTTTTTGGGAGAAAAATACGCAACCAACAAAAAAGTCAAGCAATGGCATCTAAAATTACTAATTTGTCGTAGTTAATTGCCACCAAATTTGGAAAATTTAACTGCTACGATTCTTCTTCATAACACGTAATTGAAAAATATTGCATTTGCACTATCCCATGTGAGCAAAAATGCTCTTAAGTCAAGGTTCACTGACTCCCTCAATACACTTAGGCTTCTGGAGGGCAATGGCAGTTTCAGGTTCGATCTCGTGACTTTCCATCACAGCAAGCTTCGAGTTCGAAGTGGGACCTTCTTCATCACTGACAGCTTTGGGTTCGATCTGGTGACCCTTCTTATCACAGCCTAACTTGCATTATAGTCAAAACTCGTTAAAATTTAACCTTTAGCAAAACTGATTATAGTGGGAACGCTTTGCGTTAACGTCTCAAAGTCAAGAATATTACTAATTTTCCAAAACATCCGAAAACATGTTTCGATGTAAGCATCCACAATACTCAGGGTCTCTGTTTAAGATATTCCATTAATTTTCTTTTTCATTATTATTTTTATTTAAGAAGAGATACTTTTTCATTTTCAAAATTCAATTTTAAAAATTAATTTAATAAGTTGTAATGAATATGTAAATGTAATTGATTTTTTTTTTTTAAATATAAAAAATAGATTAACAAATCAATATTATATAATGATGAGTTAGTTTACATTTACATGGTTGTTATCATTAATAGTTAAAATTGAATGTCATAGTCTAAATCTTGATTTTTTTAACTATTTTTTGAGTGAAAAAAAATTGACAAAGGATGAAAATATGCAAAAGGGAGGGAGAAATCCTAATCTTGCCTAGATAAATATTATTTTTCCTTGATGTGATGTTTGTTATTTCCAAAAAACTTCTAGTAAAAGATTGGGAAGAAGGGTGAAGGTGTGATTATAAAAATAAGAAGCATAAACCATCAAGAGATTCTTGGTTTTTATTTCTCCTTAGTTTTTCTCTCGCTCTTTTACTTAAAAAAACAATTTGGCAAGAGAAATGGTGGAAAAACCCATAAAGGTTCAAACCTTGTCACTTGTTAAGAGTTGTGAGTAATAGCCCATGTGGTAGAGACTAAGTTTTTCCTATGTGTGAAGAAGAGTGACATTCACTTTTGGTGTTGAATTTGGTCTGAAAATTGTGTGTTAAATCTTTGAGTTTAGTTTTCCCTCAAGGCATCGAGATCTCGCACGAGGGTAGCCAATGGCCTAAAAGAATATGACATAACTAAGCCTAAAGTGGGGTAAAACATGGCTGATCTTACTTCAATTCCAGTATTTTCTGGTTACCATAGCGATTTGTGTGAAAAATTGCAACACAACCTGGCCTAAAGTGGGGTAAAACATGGCTCACACTACTTCAATTCCAATATTTTTTGGTTACCATATGTGTGTGTGTGTATTCTATTGATATTTCTTGCATGAATGATTTAGTGATATGCAAGAACTATTGTTGTATTATATTATTTTATTTATTATCATTATGTTGGTTATGATAGTAAAGTCTAGAGTAGTGGATTTGTATTCACTTCACTCTAGAATTTAAATCAATTGAGAAACATGGGCACACGGGAGCTTCATGGGAGGAGTAATATCATACCACGTGAATTCATATTAGGGATATATATTAAGGAAAAAATGACATAATATATTGGGGGATATATAGGTGGTAAAGGGTTTTTATATTGGTAGGAATAAAAAAATGGAGCTCAAAGTCAATGAAAAATAAGAAGGGGTATAAAAAATGTCAATGAAAAAATGGATACATACAACATCTAGTGATATAGGGGTTTTTTAAATTATGAAGGCGTGTTGGCTTCATAATGGTAGAGGGTTAAATAATGTAATTTTTAGAGGTATTTTCCAATATGTGGTCAAACTAGGGGTATTGTTTAGTATGCCACAAATGCACGTGATATGTCAGAGGTTAATTAAGTGAAACCCCCATGCATGGGCAATGCACGATAATTTTGAGTATTTACATGCATTCTTTGTTAATTGTATGTTTTTTGTGTTAACTACATGATTCATTTTCTTTAACTTCCTTTTTACAAACTGCAAGTGATTTCATGGAGTTTAATGGTGGAATCCCAAAATGTAATTTATGGGGTAAACAGGTCATCTTGGAATTTTCACTATAACTTTTTTTTTTCCTGATAGGCAGTAGAGGCTGACACTTAAACCATGGTGAGGGGAAATCCCACTAATCGTTTGGTTGAATTTTCATATCTTGGCTAGTCCATGAGGGTAGCTCAAATGGAAATTGTGTGTTATGAACTATTATGTAAACAATGAGATTCAAGGTTCAAATACTCCATGGGTCAAACTAACGAAAAAAAAATCTAAATCTGGGTTTGCTATATTTTAAAATATATGATTGGGGAAATCATGTCTTTTAAATGTTTCCTTAAATAGGTCATCTTCGTATTTTTGCTAAAAAGATTCTTCTTGGAAGTTTTGAAGGTTAAACATTGGACCATAGTGAGGGAAAATATCATTGATCATCTGATTCAATTTTCAGATCTGTATTCGTTATATTTTTGGATTTATGCTCTATGAAAATCAAACTTCCTAAATGCTTTTGAAACAAGGTCAATTTGATTTTTTCCTCTATATGTTTTCAGAGTCTAAAACTTGGACCATACTTAGGGGAAATCTCGAGGAAAGTGTGGTAGATACTTAAGATCGTGGTTTTCTATATTTTCAGAGATATTCTCTCAGGAATTTGAGTCTCCTAAATGCTCCTAAAATCATACCTCAAAAAAGGCCAGCTTGGGATTCGAGTCCATAACTTTCTATCTAAGAGATTCCATTATGTGAAACTTGTAAGAGATAGATAAAAGTTATCAAAATAATTTTGGTAGAAAAATTATATTTTGGCCCTCTGTAATTTCATGGGGGCTTCACAGCAGGAGTAATACCATATCATGTGCGTTCATATTTGGGGACTATATATATATATATATATATATATATATATGAGAGAGAGAGAGAGGAGAGAAGAGAGAGAGAGAAATGACATCCATATATTGAGAGCATATAATAGGGGGTAAAGGGTTTTTTTTTGGCAAGTATAAAAAATGGAGCTCAAAGTTAATGAAAAAATATAAAGGGGTATAAAAATTGTTAATGAAAAAATGGATACCTACAATACCTAGTGAAAGTATGGGTTTCTTAAATTGGAAAGGCTTATTGGTTTGTACTGGTAGGAGGCCAAATAATGTTATTTTTAGAGGTATTTTCCAATATGTAGTGAAATTAAGTGTATTGTTTAGTATGCCACGAACACACGTCATATGCCAAAGGTTCCTTAAGTGAAGCCCCTTTGTATAATTTTTCAGATATACTCTCTGGAAGATTGGGGTTTGAGAGAAATAAGTAGTACATACAAATTATTTGATGAAATGCTCCAACAAAATGTGGTTTTGTGGATGGTGGTTAGACAATGTGTGGGAACTCTTTGATAAAATGATTTAGAGAAAATGTGATGACCCACAACACTAATGAAGGATTAGGGGGTCATGTGTGTTACAAAGTGGTATTAGAGTTGATTTCTAAGCTCGTGAAGAAGAAAAAAATTGATACTTTGTATCCTAAATCGAGCATTAAGGCACCAAGTATGTTACAAAGTACCCCATAGGTATGATTAGGTCACTCTAATATGGTCCTTGCATAATTACGAAGTTTGTCACTGAAAATGTTTTTAAAATGAGCATCCCTTCTATCCTTGGCGTGCACCCAATATTTAATATGGATCTTCTTTCGCCATATTTTTTTACCTATATTAGACACATTGAAGGAAAATGAGTTGTTGGTTCCCACAAAACTCAAGATTGCATCGAGAAAGCTATAGTCAATTAGATCATTGAAGTTAAGATGAAAGATACATGCCATCAAAATATACAAATTTGCAAGGCTATTAAATCAAGGTAACATTTTTACCAAAGAAAGTGGCTCACAAGGATCCAAATTCAAAAAACCTTTCCCCATCTGGTGGGGCGAATTAATGCAATGAATACAACTACTCCCTTAAGAAGGATAATTTCTCAAGGTATATATTGGTAGTCCCACACCTCTTCCACCGAGATTTCTATGTCTTCTTGTTCTAAGGTTTTAACCATGGATTATTTCCCTTTAGGATATTTTTTACGGGTCCTAGAAGAATACCTTTTGGAAAACATCATATGACAAAAGTAAAAATAGAATTTGATGATACAAAACTAGTTTTCCTAATTTACATAGAACGTAAAATTTTCAAATGTATTCGAAGAAAATTAATATTTTTCTTTAAAAAAAGAAAATTTTCTTCTAGCATTCAAAATTAATTTGAAGAGCCCTCGATGGGGCTATTAATGTGGATGAGATGGAGGCATTGGGGGTAGTTCCTACCACCTCCTAGTTGTAAGATGAATTTAAACCATGGAGGGGCATGGCCTTCCCCTACATGCAGTGGCATGCAAATTAATAGTTGGTCTTTTCTATTTATTAAGGGCAATATGAAGTTTTTGGAGCTCTTTAGAGGAAGGTGGAGAGGAGGCAAGGGTTGGACCTTTGCCTTCCCTTGTTGGTTTTGCATCTTTGCTGAGTTTACACTGAATTGGTTACTCTGGCATGGGAGAATATTTGAGGCAGAAGGTTGGCATGATTATTGGGTGATACGATAGAGCTCTCAAGGTGTTATGGACTGCACATCACTGTGGGACTTCAAGATCAAAGTTGAGTTAGTGAGGTTACCAAAGGATTTCTTATGTGTGAATTATCAGTCATTTTTCTAGTGTTATTTGTTTTGTTGGTATTTCCAAATCTCATGGCTTAAATATTTCTCAGTAATCATTTGGTTCAATTTTCAGATCTTGGTTAGCCCATGGGGTTAGCTCAAATGGAAATTGTTGTGTTATGAACTATTATGTAAAAAATGTGATTCACAGTTTAAATACTCCATGCCAAACCAACAAAAATAAAATTCAAATCTTGGTTCGCTATATTTTCAGATATATGATTAAGGAAGTCATATTTTTTAAATGTTTCCTCAAATAGGTCATCTTGGTATTTTTAATAAAAAAATTCTTATTGGAAGTTCTAAAGGTTGAATCGTGGATCATAGGGAGGGAAATTCCCATTGATCACTTGATTCAATTTTCAAATTTGTATTCGTTATATTTTTGGACTTATGCTCTATGAAAATCGAACTTCCTAAATCCTCTTCAAATAAGGTCAATTTAAATTTTATGCTATAACTTTTCCTCTGGGTGGTTTAAGAGGCTAAAGCTTGGACCATACTTTGGGGAAATCTTGATGAAAGTGTGGTAGATATTTAAGATCGTGGTTTTATATATTTTCAGAGATATTCTCTAAGGAATTTGAGTCTCCTAAATGCTCCTAAAATCATACCTCAAAACATGTCAGTTGGGGTTTATTTCCATAACTTTCTATCTGAGAGATTACATATTGTGAAACTTGGAAGAGATAGAGAAAATGTATCAAAATAATTTTGGTAAAAAAATATATATTTTGGCCCTCTCTAATTTCATGGGGGCTTCACAGTGGGAGTAATACCATGCCACATGCGTTCATTGGTGGAATATATATATTGATAAAAAATGGCATAATATATTGAGCATATAATAGGGGGTAAAGGGTCTTTATATTGGCATGTATAAAAAATGGAACTCAAAGTTAATGAAAAAATATAAAGGGGTATAAAAATTGTTAATGAAAAAATGGATAACTACAATACCTAATGAAAGTAGGGGTTTTTTAAATTGGAAAGTTGCATTGGGTTCATATTCCTAGGAGGTTAAATAGTGTTATTTTTAGAGGTATTTTCCAATATGTAGTCAAATTAACAGTATTGTTTAGTATGAATGCACGTGATATGTCATAGGTTCATTGAGTGAAGCCCCCTTTTGTAATTTTTGAGATATACTCTGGAAGATTGGGGTTTGAGAGAAATAAATAATGCACACAAACTATTTGATGAAACGCCCCAACAAAATGTGGTTTTGTGGATGGTGGTTAGACAATGTGTGGGAAATATTTCATAAAATTATTTAGAGAAAATTTGATGACCCACAACCCTAATGAAGGATTAGGGGGCCAGGGGTGTTATAAAGCGATATTAGAGTTGATTGTTAAGCTTGTGAAGAAGAAAAAAAATTGATACTCTATATCCTTAACCGAGCATTAAGGCACCAAGTATGTTACAAAGGCCCCATAAGTCTTATTAGCTGCTCTAATATGATCCTTGCATAATTACAAAGGTTGTCACTAAAAATGCTTTTAAATTGAGCATCCCTTATTTCCTTGGCTTGCACCCAATATTTAATGTGGATCTTCTTTGGCCATATTTTTCACCATTATTAGACACATTGAAGGAAGATGAGTAGTTGGTTCCCACAAAACGTTACCTTAACTACGTCAAGAAATCTATAGTGAGTTAGATGATGGACACTAAGATGAAGGATACCTGCCATCAAAATATACAAATCTATAAGGTTATTAAAGCAAGGTAACTTATTTACCAAGGAAAGTGATTCACAAGGATCCAAATTCAACAAACCTTTCCCCATTTGATGGGAGGGATTAATGTAATGAATATCACTAATCCCTCAGGGATGAGGATTTATCAAGGTAGATATTAGTAGTCACCCACCTCTTCCACCAAGATTTCTATGTCTTCTTATTCTAAGGTTTTAACCATGGATTATTTCCCCTTAAGATATTTTTTAGGGGTCTTAGAAGAATACCTTTTGGAAAACATCATTTGATGAAAGTAAAAATAGAATTTGATGATACAAAACTAGCTTTCCTAATTTACATAGAACGCAACATTTTCAAATGTATTGGAAGAAAACTAAATTTTTTATTTAAAAAAGAAAATGTTCTTCTAGCATTCAAAATTAATTTAAAGAACCAACATTGGGCCTGTTAATGTTGATGAGACAGAGGCATTATGGGAAATGCTTTCCACCTGCTAGTTGTAAGATGTATTTAAAGCATGGAGGTGCATTGTCTTCCCCTACATGCAGTGACATGCAAATTAACAGTTGTTGTTTTCTATTTATTGAGGTAAGTATGAAGTTTTTGGAACTCTTTGGAGGAAGGTGGAGAGGAGGCAAGAACTGGACTCGAGCCTCCCCGTATTGGCTTTGCGTCTTTGATGAGTTGATGCTTAATTGGATGCTCTAGAATGGGAGAATATTTGAGGTAGAAGGTTGGAATGAGTATTGGGTGCTACGATAGAGCTCTCCAAGTTTCAGGGACTGCACATGACTATGGGACTTCGAGACTGAATTTGGGCTGGTGAGGTTGCCAAAGGATTTCTTATGTGCGAATTATCAATCATTTTTCCAGTGTTATTTGTTTTATTGGTATTTCCATATCTCATGGATTAAGTCTTCTTTGTTAGGGCCAGTGTGTCTATATGGTATAGCTCGAATATTGTTTATTAGAGATCAAAGGTTATTCATTGTTTCCTAGTGTAATTATCTCCTAGGTCTCTATAATTGGGGAGTTATGAAAGAAAACATGTTATTTGTAATGAAAATATGCGGGCTCTTAATCAAGAACAACATTAGCTTTCTATCAAGTTGCTTGGTATCTAGATGTTGAGTCACCTTGCCTGTGCATTGTGTCTAGGTTCTAGTGCTATATTGGTCTATATTTTCGTGTCTTGTTGTCTTAGGATGTGTGATGTATGTCAAGGATAATGAATCTAATGTCTTTTCTTCCGCATAATAGATAGAGTCTAATTATTTGTGCGAGGCTTTGGAGATGATGTAATTGGTTTAAGGTCAGTCTAGAAGTTGGTTCATCTAGTCTCTTCTCTTGCTTCTTTACATGTCATGAGATATTCAATAGATGCTCCAGGTATACCCCCTGTGTCGCAACTATGCCTCCTAGACAAAGAATGTGATGCCAACGAGGGAGGTCGCAGTTCCCCTTAAGGTAGGAAAGGGGCAAGGCTTTTTGCCCATAATTCGACAACCTCCTACTTTAATTACATTCTGCCAGAGATGAGAAAGGAAATTAAAAAGTTCGAGACTCAAGTTAAATATGATAATCTCTTGCATGCACAACAATAATCATTGTGTTATAGAGATATGTTCTTTGTATGGATAGAAGAACTATTGAGCTATATTTCCTTAGAAAACTTATATGTGATTATTTTTATGCTATCATAACTATTGTCTTAGTTTCTTGTGGAATAAGATGTATATGCATGCAATATTTGTGTTAGCTTTCATTGGAAAGAATATACATTCACATGTGGGAAGTGACAACATGTTATGCTAGATTTCTTTATGTATTTGCATGCATCAAAAGTAAAAGCTAAAGGGCTAGTTATTTTGATAAAGTTTATGTAATTCACATGTAAAAAGATTATAACTGATGCATTATTTCATTTAAAGGAATGACTCAAAAGTTGTAGTGATTTTTCTTGTAAGAATGTGTGCTTATGCAAGGGAAAATATTAGTTAATATGGTATTTTTATTAACGTTCATTGATGGTTACACACTTACAACTAATGGATATGCAGTTTTGTTAAAGGAAGAATGCTGCAATAGTTTATTGACATTTTGTGTATGCCATGAATAGATGTTGAAGAATCGCTACTAAAGATTGATTATTGGTTGATAAATACTTTATGTAATCATGATATCAATGTTCGCTGACCACAACATTAATAGAAAAATATGATGACTTGTGCAAAAGATAGATTATGTTTAACATGGTGGCTGGTAAAGAATTAATGGTCCATGTAGATGAGTGTGAGCTATAGGATGGTCCACTGAAGGAACAATAAGGCCACTAATATACGAATACTGAAGATTTGTGGGTAAATGATATCATGATGATTGTAATAGTTTTTAGCAAAATATTTTGTATTTAAATGATATTTTCTTGTAATATTTTATGACAATGGTTAAGGGATGGACTCCCTTATAATAAATTGAGTGAGGGGTGAACACCCTCACGAGCATTTAATAATAAAATTAAATGTTTGTTCGTTTTCACCCTATGGGGTTTCTAGGATATATCGATGTTCCATGTTGTGATTGATTATTGTGGGCGTTTGATGATGTTGATTCCTTGACTGATGTGATGTTCATAATGTCAAGTATGTGATAAATTAATCTGGTTAAAAGAATCATGAAATAGATGGAAGTTTACATCATGCAATTTATGTTGATATACTACAACATTGGTTGTTAATGGTTATGCAACTTACTATTCTTCTATTAAAGCTACTCTATGTACTGATGAACATTCTATGTAATGGTTAATGAGGATCTGGAATAGTGATTTAGATAATTACTCGTGGTTAATTTGTGTAAAAAAAATCTAACTCCCTACATTTCCATGTGAGGTTACCGGGGGATGTTACATTTATTGAGGAAAATGAATGAACCAAACTCATTCAATAATAAAACTCTGCAAGGGAAAATTGTGAAGAAAATAAGGAAGGGAAAAGTCAATGTTCTTTCTTTTGTTTTTTAAATAAGTCAATTTCCATGGGTAGTAAAAGCCCAAAACATAATGGCAACTATTTTTTGGAAAATAAAATATCATGGAAAAATCCGTAATATTTGGGAAAAAATGCAATAATTAATCTATGAGGACACGTGAATATTAGAGGTTTTTTTTATTGTTTATTATTTTAAACATTTTTTAATTCTAAAAAATTGATTTTAAGCATTTTGACCCAAACTGCTTACAATATACTCTTCCTTCAACAAGTATAATAATATTAATATACTCTTCCTTCAACAAGTATAATAACATTAATTATTAATTAATAGGAAAATATCTAAAATATGGCATATTAAATTAGGATCTAGAAAACATATCACAAATATTGAAAATAGTACTCTCTCAACATTTTTAGAAAAATTTGGTTGAAATTTTTGGAAATCCAAATTACACTTGTCAAACTATGAAATTTTAGGTGCCTTGGGTTTTTTTAGAGTATTATCTATTTCTACCTTTAAAATTGGGATTGTAACACTTCTAGATCAAAATTTCACAAAATAAAAATAAAAATAAAAATAAAAAATATCTAATAAAAAAATTATTCCTCTAAATAAAATTGTATTTTTTCCCAACTTAAAAATAAAAAGTGATAAACACCCTTTAACTAACATAATAATATTATATCATAAAAAAATTAAAAAAAAACTTTTAATTTTTTACCAATTAAATTATATATATATATATATATATATATATATATATATATATATATATATAAAGAGAGTTAAAAGGAAATTAATTAAAAATGAAAGAGCAAAAGGATTGCTATAATCTTTTCTGACGAAGCTAATAACATAAATATAGCAAGTCAACTATTATAAGTTTAGTTATCATTTTCAATTTATTATTAAAAAAATAAAAACTTTTATTATGAGTGGATAATATATATATATATATAATATATATATATATATATATATATATATATATTAATTGTATATTGATTATGGGTAATTCGAGTGGTTGAGACTGACGATAAAAATGCTATCCATTTTCATTTGAATCTTGGTTAGTATGGTTCAATATCGTATGCAGAGTATTGTATTATATGTGACGAGAGAAGTTTTGCAATATAATTTTTAATATCAGTAATATTTATTTACTATATTTACATATTTTCCCTTTTCATTATAAAAATGTTTAATCATACTCATACTAAAATGTACATTTTTTAAAATTCTTTTAATTAATAAATCATGAATTTTGAAAAATGATATATTAATTTTTTTTAATTACTAAATAGAATATATAATGATTTTTTGATATATATTTTCTTCTCTATATATTAAATAATTTTATGAAGATAAAAATGTATATTTTAAAATAAAGTTTTCAAAATTTTAATTTAATTATAATAGTTATTAAGTGGATGGTAAGATTTAATATGGATAGAATATTTAGATTTATTTTTAATAATAACCAAAAATTAATGATTTTTTAGTTTTAGTAATGTGAGATTTATCATAATATAAGTGTTTATAATGTTTATTATATGTTGATGCCTATCAATTATTACCAACTGTCTAATTTATATAATGTGTGTTTTAATATTATTATTAATTAAAATTTAAATTATATCAAAATAAAAATTTAAGGATCTTTTAAAATTTCTTCATAATAATTTTATTGTTAAATTATAATAACGATGATAAAATTTACAATAAATTAAATTAATATATCTATTCTAATTTAAAAAGTTCCAATTAGGAAGATAATTGTGACTTATTTAATTTTATATGTTTTTTAATTAATTAATTAATTTTTAAATTTTATAATACTTGAACGAGTTGTCTTTAGTGACTTTTTGGAAGCTTTTCAAGTGGTCTAATTTCTCTAAAATCTAGTAGGAATTTATTGAAATCATAAGTTTGATGGGTAACCTAAAGATTTTTCGACTGTAAAGACAACTCCATAATTGAATGGTGTTATCTAACTATTTTATATCTTGATTTTCTTCTCTGGAATCTAGGAATATAATTTTTGGCAAAATCATGGATATTTTTTATTTAAAAGGTCATTTTAAATGCATAATGAATTTAATAGGAAGCATTTGGATTATGCATATTTCATGTTTGAAATCTATAATTCCTTTGCACTCTCGAACCTAGTATGGTAGAGATGTTGTGTTGTAATGTAATGTAATCAATTTAAATTGGAGTAGTCTTTAAGTGCGACTTTTTGGAGTTTTCTAACGTGAAAATTTGTGGTCAAATCTTGATTTGTGTTGTTTAAATGAGAATTTTTTTATTGCATTTATAGATTCAATGCCCTCCAAAACCAAGGGTTCAAATCTTGATTTGTGTTGTTTAAATCAAATTTTTTTACTGCATTTATAGATTCAACGTGCTCCAAAACCCAAGTGTTCAAATCTTGATTTGTGTTGTTTAAATTAGGTTTTTTTATTGCATTTATGGATTCAACAGCCTCCAAAACCAAGGGGCACTCTATTGTGAAGAGTTCATCGGTCAAACTTGTGATTTCAATGAATCCTTACTCGAAAATAGATTGGAAAATTAATTGGAAAACTTTCCAAAAAGTGGCACTTAAAGACTACTCGTTTTAGATTGGGCAATATAAAAAAAATTAAAATAACACTATAAAATAAAATAAAAATGACCCATTTGTATTGAGAACCATAATATTCATGTGGAATATAGCCTATTTAAAGGGGGAAATTAAAGCAAGATCCATTTTAACATAAGAGCTTAGAGGGATCAAATCTCTTTTCACTCTAAAATATTGATCCCTTTTGATAGATCCGAAGTTAAGATAAATCTAAGTTGCTTTGATCAAATCGATACCAAATTTTTGACAAAATTAACCTAAAAAAATAAATATAAAAAATTGTTATTATAACTAATTTAATTATAAAGTAATAATAAAAACCATTATGGGTAATTAATAAATGTAAATTGAACCATGGTTACTATGAAGAATATGACGAGTTTATTTATCAAGTAATAATAAAACAATTATCGTTAGTTAATAAATGTGAATTGAACCACCATTAAGTAAGTAGAACCATATTGCCTATAATAATTAATTAACTCTCTAAAAATCAGTGAACGATAGATTTGCACTATTACCTAGACTGATGTTGATTTGTTCATTTGAACCAATAACTTATCGCAAGGAGTGCTTTAACACTGCACCCATTCACTGTCAATCCAAAACGTCACAAGCTTTGATCTGTTCATTTTCAGTAGAAAATAGTTTACACTTTTGCCAAAAACCTGTTAAAGAAAATGCACAAATACATGTACATATTCATAAAAATAATTATGATTTATTGAATTGTTTCTTTTTCAAATTGAATTTTGAAAATTAATGTATCACTTATTAAATAAAAATAATAATGGAAAAGAAAGTTGTTGGAATATCTTAAATACAGACTTACGATGAAGGCAAATCCTATTTCCAACTCCAGTGCATTATAAATGCAGTCTGACATGCAAGGGCAATAGGGGTTGCCTTGTTGCTAACATGCCAAAGTCAACTTTGAAAGAAATATAAATGCAAGGCAACCCCTATTCCCCTTGCATGTCAGAGTGCATTTATAATGCAGTGGAGTTGGAAATAGGATTTGCCTACGATGAATATCTACAAGTTCTGTAGATGCTTACTTCCAAACCTATTTTCGGATATCTTGGACAATTAATAAATAATAAATATTCTTGACTTTGAGACGTTAAGGCAAAGCGTTCCCACTCTAATCAGTTTTGCAAAGGGTTCCAGTTTGAATTTGTTTTGACTATAATGGCAACTTAGGCAATGCGTTCGCACTTGTATGGGCTCAGGCTATGCTTCGTAGATTACGACAGCTACATCTCCTTTTCTTATTTATTATCGTTTTGTTCATCAATGATTGTAGGCTCAGTCAGGAAGCAGAGCAGTGATAAGAAGATCACGAGATCGAACCCGAAGCTGTCAGTGATGAAAAAGGTCCCCAGTTCGAACTCGAAGCTTGCAGTGATGAAGGTAGTCACGAGATCGAACCTGAAGGTGGCAATGCCCTCCAGGAGCCTAAGCGTATTGAGGGAACAAGCCTTGGCGCCCTGGCGCTTCCAGCCCTCTGATGCGGCCAAACTCCTCCCAGCAAGACCAGGAAATCGTAGCAAGAATGTTCAAGGCGTGCCTGCGTGGATCATTCTGGCCTCCCAGCGAGACATGAAGATTGTGACGAGGGCGCTGGTGACGGAATTGAACTCCCCACCAGACGAAGGAGCCTTCACCAGGACTTCGAACGAGAGGAATACGGCACCTTTCACAAGCAAGGTAGTGTCATCGTCCACTTCCAGTTGTGACCCGGGCAGCCCTTCCCAGACCACCATCGAACAAAAGGCAAGCGCAAGCGTGGCAGAGTCAAATTCGGTGGCAGCCCAGTTTGAGACTCCTGGGATTCGAACGGAGGTCTTGTCAAAATCATCTAATCATCAGAGATCCACTCCGGCCCTTAATAATTTCATACGCAAACGGCGGTCGCGAAGGGAAACAGAGGTCCGGTCACGATTATGAGGGCAGATCCCACTGATTTGCAAGCAATGGTTCTGCAGATGACGAGTTTCCCAGCAGGGCCGCCCCCTCTCAGTTGAAGCACAGCCAGAGTGGCCCGGCTAAGACCTTACAGAGTCAGATTAACGGTTTCCTTCAAATTAGGGATTCTATAATTAATTAGCAATTTTTTGGCCAACATCGGCGACTCACAAGTCTTCAAGTTGCGATATGTGGTTATGGACGTGGATTTCTGTAAAGGCTATCCACGAAGATGGTGGAGTATGCGCCGAGCTTATCTCGATTGCAGATTTGGTAGGTTTGTTGTTAGGGCCAACTGGGCCTCTCTCCGTCTCCATTGTTGTTGTCTGTTTACATAACCAAAACAAAGAAACCCATCTCATGCCGAAGTCAGAAAACTCAGAAAAAATTGTAATTGAGAATCCCTGTGGCCGTGTGTCCTTTCAGTGTACTTGATAACCCAAAATTTGTAATTGAGAACCCCTGTGGCCGTGTGCCTTTTCAGTGTACTTGATAACTTTTGTGCGGTTTGAATTTGAAATGCATTTCAGAACTCACACAATTTGGTAACAGAAATATATTTATTTAATTAATTTAATCTTATTTTTTAATAGGTCTTTTATCTTAAATTTAAAAAATAAACATAATAATATTTATGTTGAAGTAAAATAAAAAATAATCAAACACCTGAATCTTATAAGCTGTTAGTTAGAATTTGTTATCTTTTTATAAATTGTATATTATTTTTGTTATTATCAGTTATTTATCTTATTTAATATTTTTTAAATAGTTATACCAATATTGAGCACCTGATATCTATTAAAACAACTTTATAATTATACAAATTCTATTACAAAGTAAAACTTGGATTCCAAAACTTGAAACTTTCACAATTGAAAAAAAAAAAAAAAAAAAAAAAGCTGCTACGGGATATTCAATTTTATTTTTTATTTTAATTATTTTATATATAAATAGATTTACATGCGTATTTAAAGAAACAATGTAAAACACTCAATTATACCAAACTACCAAGAAACTTCTAGAACTTTCAAAAAAGTGGAACACTTTTTAAAATAATAATAATAAAATAATTGATAGGCTGTTAGAATTTGTTATAAAAATGAAAATGACTATAACACACAAATGACTTATTGAATCCTGAATCTTGATTTCATATTGTGTGGAACAGTCATAATAAAATTTCCAGAACTCTAAAATCAATTGTTCTTGACCCAGAGATACCATCACATTTGTATTTATGAGATATGACTAAAGAGATCTTATGGGACAAATAAGATAACCAATAAAGTCAAATGAAATAAATGATTCATCTAATAATATTGGTTTATACTTCAAACTTGGCTTTCAAGATTATTTAGCATATATTCCTACTAAATCATAAGCTTTTGTGCTTTTTGGTTTATACTTCAAACTTGGCTTTCAAGATTATTTAGCATATATTCCTACTAAATCATAAGCTTTTGTGCTTTTTGGGATCAACGCACACAGAATGTCATGAATAAGTTCATTTTTCTAACCTTTGTAAATAAGCCTAGTGAATAAAAAGTGATTCCATGTATTTTACGACAATTTTAATAAACTAAAGGTAGTAGAGATACCATTATTAACATGTTTTTAAGAAAAATCAACTAATTCAAATTTTAAAATTTTATTTATAAATATTATTTGGCTAGATTAATGCAATTGTATTTTTCATAAAATTTGCGTTGTTTTTACAATTTGTTTTAAATAAACAAAGTAATATGTATTTATCATGTTTGATTGAGATTTTAAATATAAATTAAAATATATTATTGGTTAGTGGAGGATTATCTTAATTTTAAGTTATTTATAATTTATATTATATTATTATATAAATAATATTAAAAAATTAAAGTTTAAATCCTATATTTTATAAAAGATAAATAAAACTAAATTATAGAATTGAGGCTTCTATGGTCCATCATAGTTATAAGAACGTCGGCGTAAATCACATATAGAAAGACCTTTGTCTACGCGTTTGGAACAATGTGGTTCATTGGTTCGAAACGCATAGACAAAGGTATTTGTATTTGTAATTTACGTCGAAATTCTTCTTATAACTAAACTAAATTAATATATATTTAAATTATTGAAATTGATTTAGTAATATGTATTTTAAATAATAATATAAGTTTAAATAATTTCTAATTAATGATACAAATTTAAAATATTATGTTTTCAAATATTTTATATTGTATTAAAATTTCTTAGTTTTTCCCTAATTTTTAGATGAAAATGAAATTTAAGGATTTGTCGAATTGGTCACTTAATGTTTAGATAACTCCTAAATGAAAGTGGGTGGAGACTACATACAAGGATGTGCATGTAAATAGAAATATACACATGTCAAAATTCTAAAAAATGTTGCATATAAAAAAATTAATATATACATATGTGTGTGTGTAGAAAAAAATAATATATGTGTGTGTGTGTAAATTTTGAAAAACAATAGTTTAAAATTCATACACACATACCACATTTGTGAAAAGCCCTAGTGGCATTGGCATTTGAATGCTACAAGAAACTTGAACCTTAGAAAATTCCTTGTAATGGCTTCCTCTAGTTTGCTTCTAGGATTTTTACGCTCGCGTCCCACTTCTTAACCTTCAAAATTTCTTATGAATGGATCGATACTTTTAATTCTCCTGCTAATTTATGACAATTTGCATCCATATGAATGATTGTCATAGTGAACAGGCTTCCCTCTCTGCGAATGTTGGCATCACTGTAGAGAAAGATGCACATTTTGAGGCAAATATCAATGGCAAACACTCGAAACTATAGGCAAGAACAAATCACATTATTTTCTCAAGCAACCAACTATCATATATTCGGGCATTATACCATACTGGTGAGTACCCTATTTTTCCCACGCTGCAATTTGTCCTTCTATATTCATTTGTCCGCAAAAAATCCAAAGCCTAACATCAAACACTCGGTAGACCCTAATCTTACTATTATGAACCCAGGACTGCACTCATTGGAAACCATTCCAAATCACCCTCAAGGACCCCGAATCTCAGAGAATCTCGATCTCTTGCCGCTAGAGGTGCCAACAATACTGGAAATTACACCAAGTCTTGATGCTTCTTGGACTATAAAGGTTCCCTAGTGTAAATCACACTCCCTAACTAGAAAAGTTTCCTTCGACATGGATACCAGTAACCCTATTCCCCCACAAGTGCTAAAGCCTTTGATATCTATAATTTTGGTATAGGTCATCTTGTGAAGTTTAAAGTTCCTAACTCTAGTAAGGTTGTTGAAGGAGTGAGAGAGGTGTTATAAGCGATGGAGCTAAGGTCAATTCTTAAAGCATTCATATGAGAGACAAAGTCAATCCAATATGGATTAACAGTTAGAAAAGGAAAAATTTGTATTAGATATAGAAAGGACAAGGTTAAAATAGTGCTCAAAGTTGATGTAGTATGGATAGGGTCGAAATCTTAATGAACCAACCCTTGATGAACAATATTATTGGAAAACTGGTAAAGGAGGACTCTATAATAATTTGGTTAGAAGCAATATGGTGAAATATTTGTGGATATTCCCCCCAATATAAGTTGGTGGTCATGGTATGGATATCCTTTAAATTCAAAAAGAGTAAAGGATAATACTATAATATTTAAAAATGACTAGTTGTAGGGGTCTTCCACTAGTATTGTATAGTTCGAAGCTAGGGTTTGAACCCCATCATGAACTAATGAATATCCAACATGTTTAGGTACTTCTCCTTCAAATAACACTAGAATTATGTAATGAAGCGGTTTTACAACTAATTGGAGGTAACATTGGGTGTTTCATTATGGTTGAGGAAATATCTAGGACTCCTTTGACAAATGAGTGGAGAAAGTGCTCATCAAAGTTCATATTGATTAGTTGTCAGCATAGATTAATTTTTTTGGGGGGAATCATTACTAATTTAATCATTAAACTAGTAGAATTGTTTCATCACTTAATGTGTCATTGGGGAGACCCTTTTGTGGAGAGAATGTAGCATTTGAAGAACTTAATGGTAGACGAAGAATAAGTGATGGATTAGAAAGTAATATGTCCTTAATGATTAGAATCCATTGGATCAAGAAGAACCAAAAGGAAGAATGCGACTCATTTAGGGGGTTGACATCAACCTAGCTCTCCCTAACTAGAGACAAGACTTCTCAACTGAAAAGGGGGAGTCTCATAAGGAGTCAACTTCTGTTGGTGCATATAAAGGTAAGGAGTCTCTTTCTTTGGATTCACAACCTATACTTTTTTTTAATGAAGATCCCCTATCACCTAAAGGAGAGATTTGGGAGGGGAAGCTTCAAATGGCTTTTATACCTAGTGTTATTTCATTAATGGAAGTTGGAGAATTGTCAATTTTTTAATGTGGTTTCAAATTCCCTTCTGCAGTTGCGTTACGGGAAACCACTCAATAATGTTGAGCAAGTTGTGGATACTTACATAATCAACTTATTTATCTCCTATGTCATTTTTCCTGTAGGAAATATATGTTGGAAAATGAAGGATAAAGGATCAAGGTTGCTTTAGGTTTGATACACTATAAATTGGATCCAATTGGGATAAAATTATATATCTCAAAAAAGAAAATGAAGGCCTTAAGGGAGTTAAAAGCCAAAAAATAATTAACCATACAATGGATACTTAGGTATACAACCCTAGGAAGGTTGCTACATCATGATTTATTTTTCCTTTAATATTAGTAGGTTAGGGAGTTTTCCTACTTAATTTATCAGTCATAGTGTTTCTTTCTATGTGTAGGTAGGATGTGATTATGTTCCAAGATGTAATGTATGATGGGACTAAAGAAATTGAGTTTCTTTCCTGTATCTTGAAGGATAAAATAATTTGTGGTATGGATGCACATGGATTCTTTGATGGTATAGTAATTAGTTAGAATGATATATTTGAGGCTACTAATTTTATTTGTCTCATTTCTAGAATTATGGTTGAAGGAAGTGCCAAGGGCATATATGAGCTATTCAAACTTATGAAGTTTTAGGATCCATATAAAAGCTTGTTATAGTTCTAGCAAAAAAAATAAAAATTTATCAATGAATCTTGAGTTGGGTTAGTGTGATCATAGGAGTTGACTCAAAGCTTACTCTGAATTCAAGAGAATACTAGGGTAAGGTTACTAGATCAGATCCACTAGAAAAAAAAATCACTGATGGATTTGAAGATCGAATATTGATGGATGTATCAATTAAGGTGGTTTCAACTTGGTGAAATTGTGAAAGTAGCAACGTTTGTGTTTTCAAAGAAATGAATCATTTTCTTGTTTCTAAGAAGACCCTTGAGGAGATTTGTATATAAAAATCATTTGGTAGGTTTTGATGGGAACCATAACCATGTATCTACTCTATTTTAATTTGAGGTGGCAAATCAAAATGCCTCATTTCCATTTAAGTATAATCATTCTTGGCTTGTGGAATAAAGCTTTAGACACTTGATTCGAAGTAATTGGATAATGTATATAATTTTCACTAGTGAATATACAATGCTTCAATTCCCTAACAACTTGATTGGAGTTAAGAAGGTGGTTGTAGTTTGGGAAAATGCATAAGCAAAAGAATACAAAAAAGACTTGAAGGTTGTGTATGCATTTATATATGAGATTTTTGACCAAAATAACAGTGGTGATTTCAATGATGATGAGGATGAATGGTTAAAATACGTTTAAGGTAAAAAGAAATTCCTTCCGAAGCTGGAAGAAACTAAGTGGAAATTTAAAATCCATCTAATTTGTTTATTTGAGGAGATAATAATATTAATTTTATTCAAAAATATGTTTCCTATAGAAGGAAATTCAACCATATTTTGGATTTGATAACTCTATATGGTTCACAGGTCTCATCCTTTAAGGATATTTCCCATGTAAGTAAACAACACTTCCAATCCTTGTTTAGGGAGAGTGATGTAGCTAATATAGGAGAGATTATGAAAGTAGTTATAATTTTTCCTATATTCTTTAACGATGTGATGAATGAGTTTACAAAGTTATAGGTAACAATTAGAAGAATTAAAATATGTTCTTCAAAAATTTTAGTTGGCCAAAATTCCACACCTTGATGCTTGGATTACTGAATTCTTCTTAGGGTTCTATGACTTCTTAGAGGATAAATTTCTTAGGGTGATTTAGGAAGGAATAAGAAGTGGAAATATATTAGTGGATTTTATAACATTTATTTCAAAAAATATTGACCTTTCACCTTCAATGATTTCATAACAATATGGCTTTGAAATATTATCTACAATATTTTCTCAAAGCCTATTGGAAAAAAAATGAAACGAACAATATCTAATTCCATTTTATAGGAGCACTTTCAATTTATTTTTAATAAGTAAATCCATGGTGCTGTTTGGAAACATAGGAGGGGTTTCACTCAATAAAAACTATAAAACAATCCATAATAGTTATGAAATTTATCGTTCAAACGCACATTAGGAAATGAAAAGAATATTTCTCATATTAATTTTTCTTCAAATAGGTTTATCACTTCGATTTATTAATTCTATTATGGGGTGTGTTGAATCTGCGAAATTTAAAGTGTCAATAAATGGCTCTCCTTTGCAGTTCTTCATGAAATTTAGGGGTCTCAAGCAAGGATGCCCCTTGTCACCATTTTTGTTCCTCTTCGTAGTATAAATGCTTAGTATACTGATTGTTGAAGCAAAGCAAAATGGATTATTCAGAGATGTACAAGCTAAGGAATCCATTGAGGTAACCCACTTGTCATTTATACATGGCATTTTAATTTTTGGTAGAGGGAATTTGAGGGAAAAAGAAGTTACTTAAAAACTATTGTAGGCTTATTGGGTAAAGCAATAAGAATGGAAATCAATATGAACATATCTTGTATTTTGGAAAATGGTATAGGTGATGTTTTCATAAGGATATGAGAGAAACACACACACACACACACACACATATACTAGTGGTATATACATTGAATACATATTATGTCGGTGTACTAATGGTGATCCTCATTGGGAAAAATTGCAAAATAAGGACCACCGGACAAGAAATAGAATATTTATCCTACAAGTGTAATTGGGACACCATTAGAGGTTTGACATGTTAGTGATTTATATTAGGGCCCTAACCATGGTGTAAGGGAAACCACTAGCATCTTAGGGACAACCACATAACATTTTCTTAATAGATGAATTAATATAATGATTAAGGATTAAAATATACCAAGTTAAGATGCTTTTACAACCCCAAACTAAAGTATTAATATCTTAATCTATATATGTATTGTGCTTACCCAATGAGGACCACCACTAGTATACCAACACATTATGTATTCAATATATATACTACTACTACATGTATGTTGGTACATATACTAGTATAAATATCAACATAATATATGTGGGTATATATATTGGTATATATGTGCCAATATATATATTATATATATATTATATATATATATTTATATATATATATATATATATATATATATATATATATATATTATATATATATATCACACACACACACACACATGCACCACACACACACATATGTAGATATACTGGCATATTATTCTTATATATTCTAGCTTATATATTGAAACTTATACCCAGTATATATACCAATGCGCATATACTGAATACATAGTATCTATGTATACTAATGGTTGTCCTCATTCGACAAGTTTGGAAAATGAATATATATCTCGCCTTCAAATGGAATTTGGTTGCTCCTAACATGCCTTGGATTGTAGAAATTGGCATAAAGGCCTTTCTAATGGTCATGTGAGAAAAGCAAGGCCCTTAGGCTCTAAATGAAGTTTCGAGGGACCAAGGGACATGAATAATGCCTTGAACTACAAAACATACCTTGTATAGGATATCATCATTCTTAACATGGGATATGGGCATTGATATGGGGTTTTGTGCACTAGGGATAATATGAAGCTTTGTGAACTAGGGATGAGTTTGAGACCATGGTCGAGGTATAAATTGAGGGACACTAACACGAGTTTCTTAAGCTAAAGGGCCATGTTCAGGACCATGAACACAACATGGATTCTTTAAATTTATCTTTGTCATACAAGATTGATATGGACATGATTAGGAGTTTTTCCACAGTAGGGATATGGGTATTTGGGCCTTAAGTAGATAAGGGCCTTATCATCCTTGGGTTCCCACTACAAAAATGGTTTTGGTCTATTATGATTTGGTTTAGTTTTTCACTTATTATGTGTAGTGTTCCATAACCCATAGATATAAAATGAAAATCAGGTTTACAAATATTATAAGTGTAGTAAACTAGATTAAAGAGACAAGTAAGATGAGATATGTGAAATACACCCTTGTATTATGATAATTAGGGGAGGTGTTGGCAACATAGTTTTCATCCATTTTGAGGAACCTTTTTGGAATTAGATTTAGTTATTCATCCATGATTGTATAAGGACTTGAAAATTCTCAGATGTAGGGGAGACATTGGGCCTTCATTTTGAGGCCTTTACTATTATCAAAAGTGTAAGGTTTTCCCTTTCTAATCCCTCATACGGCCTATTATCATTCCCCTTTTGTCACAATCATTTGCATTAAGGTCACCAAATGCGGAATGCGCTCTCCTTGGGTGAAGGTTCTTTCTCATGCATGCATGTCAGTTGCAAGTGTGTCTCTTACACTTGCATTCCATGTGCTTGTTGCGTTGCATCATGTTGATCATGGTTGTAGTAAGGTTATCATGAGGAACTTGATGTTGATTTTGTGGAATGCATTTTCAGAAGTATATGACTGATTATATGATTACATGCAACTTGATTACATCCATGTATGTTAGGTTGCATTCTTGGTTGTTTGATTACATGTATTATTCTTGTAGGTTGATTACAAGAATTGATTTCTTACGATCGATTACATGCATTTATGCATATGTGTAGTTGATTAGGCATTGCTTATGCATGTTGATAGTTGCATGTGGAAATGTGTACAACGGAGTAATGGTTGTTATCATGTATGAGGTCACAACATGCATTGTTGATATGGCCTTGCATTGATGACATGACCCTAACTAGAATGATGTTTTTGCATTGATACACTTATTCGATATATGCCTATATGCTATTATTATTATGTTATATGTATATGTGTATCACATTGATTTGATGATCTTGCAGGCAAGGTATCCTCCCTGAATTGTGCTAAGGTATGTTTTTTTTATTGTGATTTGGTTTAGCCAACATAGTATGCCTTGCAGGAAAGAGATAAAATGGCTAGCAAGGTGGTAGATTACATAGAATGTCCCTATCCATCTTATGGGAAACATGGTGCGGGGTACTATTCTAATTTAGAAAACACATTGAGAATCCCACATGAAGAAATAATGAGTTTCAAAGAAGACAATGACAAAATCATGTAGGCACAAGAGAAAGAGGAAGAGGTGAATGCCATACTACTTCAAAGTCTGTCATATTTGCACCAATAGGGACCACTTCAGATCAGCCATGGACATGAGTACAGAACTAATGGGGAAAATGGCAGTAGGTCTCATAGTAGACATAGGTTGGATAGATATGACACGATTAAAGACGGAAGGTTGTTGGACACTCTGGATAGGAGAGGTGAGAGACATAGGTATTATTCTAGTTCTGGCTCCGATAGGCATCATCATTATCATCCTTATAGGAGGAGTGATAGGGGATACTTGCCAGATGATTTCAAGAAAGAAAAGCCACCTACCTTTGATGTAGAGATGAAGAAATCGCAGGATGTAGAGGCATGGTTGCTTGGTATGAAGAAATTATTATAATTTCACGATTATTCAAAAAACATCAAAGAAAAGATAGACACTTTCAATCTCAAAGGTAAAGCAGATATTTGGTGGGAAGACGTGAAGAATGTGAAAGGTATACATGAGGAAGACTTGACTTGGGATGCATTTGAAAGGTTCTTCAAGTAGAAGTACTTGTCCAAGAGGTGTGATGATGACAGAGCTCAGGAGTTTTATGAGTTGTAGATGGGTTGTATGATAGATGATGAGTATACTAGAAGATTTTTTGAGCTGTTGAGATATGTTCCTTACCTCAAGGAGGAGAAGGCCAAGGTTCAAAGATTCATCAGTGGACTACCAGTTTCATACAGATACTGGATTGATTTCGATTAGCCTAGATAATTAGAGGAGGCCATCCGAAAGTTGAAGCATTATTATGAGCAGTCCAAGCAAAAATTTGAGCCTAAGCATGAATTGAAACAAAATGAGAAAGCTAAAGGAAAATGGCCACCAAAGAGAGGAAGACCTCAAGATGCAAGTGAGAAATAAAATGTAGTTTCTTATAAGAGATTTAATACAGCTGAGTAGGGATGTGGAGAGTAGTAGGCTAGAGGAAGTGGTAGCAAGCCATTGCAATTTTGGATATGTGGTAAGGATCATCGTAAGAGGGATTGTCTGCCATATCAGAGTGGTAGTAGACCCCAGATCTACAGTGCTGAGGAGGCACATACAGTTGGCGATGTTCGTCATAGCTTTCCTCGGACCTATGAAATTGTGGACAGCAAGTAGGCAGATCATCAGGCATCGATCATTGAGATGGACGGTAAGCTTTGCGATCAAGTTGTTTCTATTTTGATTGATCCTAGATCAAACTATAGTTATATTAATCCTGACCTAGTGGATAAGTGTGGTTTGAGAAAAGAAGTGCATGCAGAATATTGATTGGTACAGTTGGCTATAGGTATGAAGAAGAGAGTTCACCATTGGGTAAGACCTTGTGCATTTGAGTTAAATGGTATGCCTATAGTAGCACATTAGAATGTATTGTCATTGGGATCATATAGTATGCTTTTGGGTATGGATTGATTCGACAAGTCCATTGAATGTGTGGATGGCAGCGGCGAAAAGAGGACTTTGTAGGAGAAGAATAAGCCTACATCAGTGAGGATTGTTTTCACTATGAAGGCTAAGTGTAGTTGTAGAAACGGTTGTGTGATGTTTGCAATGAACATTTCTAATGATAAAGGTAAGGAGGTTGAGGATGAATATGTGTTAAGCAGATACCGAGTTTCAGGATGTATTTCATGAGGACATTACAGAGTTTCGACCTAATATGGAGGTAGACTTTTCTATTGAGTTGGTGCCAGGGGCAGCTCCAACACCAAAAGCACCTTACAGGATGAACACACCTAATTTGGTTGAGTTAAAGTTGCAGCTGAAGGAAATGTTGGACAAGGGGTACATTAGGCCGAGTGTATCACCTTGGGGTGCACCAATGTTTTTCGTGAAGAAGAAAGATGGCACTCTTAGATTGTGTACTGAATACAAGAAACTGAATGAGGTAACGATCAAGAATAGGTACCCTTTGGCAAAGATTGATGATTTTTTTAATCAGTTCAAGGGAGAAACAATGTTCTCTAAGACCGACTTGAGATCGGGATACCATCAAGCACACATCAAGGAAGATGATATCTTCAAGATTGCGTTTAGAACCAGGTATGGGCATTATCAGTTTATTATTGTTCCATTCAGTTTGACTAATGCTCCATCTACATTCATGTGTTTGATGAATATTGTGTTGCATCCTTATTTGGATAAGTTTGTTATTGTATTCATTGATGGCATACTGATATATTCTAAAAATGAGGAAGAGCATGTCAAGCATTTAGCAACAATGTTGATATTGCTAAGAGATAATCAATTGTATGGTAAACTTAGCAAATGTAGCTTCTTTCAGACTGAGGTAAATTACTTGCGGCATGTTGTCTCCAAGGATGGCATAGTAGTAGATCTAGAAAAGATAAGGGCTATCATGGAGTGGGAAACTCCTAAGAATGTGGATGAGGTGAGATCATTTATGGGATTGGCAAGTTACTACAAGAGGTTCATCAAGAACTTCTCATGAATTTCATATCATTTCATATAATTGCAGTGGAAAGGTAAGAAGTTCAAATGGACAGAAGAATGTGAGGCTAGTTTTGAGTAGCTTAAGTAATTGTTGACACATGCACCAGTGCTAAATATTGTGGATCTAGACAAGGAGTTTGTAGTGTGTATATATTCTTGCAAGACAGGACTTGGTGGAGTTCTCACGCAAGAAGGACAGGTAGTGTGCTATAAGTCACAGAAACTGAATGAGGACGAGAAAAACTATCGAACAAATGATCTTGAGCTAGCAGTGATTATACATGCATTGAAGATGTGGAGGCACTATCTTTTTTGTAGGAGATTTACATTAATGAGCGATCACAATGGGTTGATGTATTTGGTTGACCAGCCAAATCTGAATGCCAGGAAAGCTAGATGATGGGCTACCCTTAGTGAGTTCAAATTCGAGATTAGATACATGAAAGGGAAGGAGAATCAGGTTGCAAATTCTCTTAGCATGAAGGTACCATTAAATCACATAACATCAATGAGTTCTTATGGGACAGAGTTACATGATAGGATCTTGTAGGTAGGAGAGCGGGATGACAAATACATGGAGATTATGCACAGATTACAAAAGAGCACAGGCACAGGTACAAATGATCGGGATGCAGACTATCATCTCATGGCAGATGGTTTGGTGATGTTTAGAGACAGGATCTATGTGCCGAATTGTATTAAGCTCAAGAAGCTTATCCTGAGGGAGTTTCACATCAAGCCATACTCGGGTCATCCAAGATATCATAAGACATTGAGGGCGATGAAGAAGTTCTACTATTGGCTGAATCTGAAGAAGGAATTGACAGAGTTCATGGCTATATGTTTAGATTGCCAGCAGGTAAAAGTGGAACGTAAGCATCTAGGTGGTTTACAACAACCTATATTGATTCCAGAATGGAAATGGGAGTTCATTTCCATAGGTTTCATCATAGGTCCTTCGAGGTCAATGAGGCAGTGTAATTCTATTATGGTTGTGGTTGACAGGTTGAGCAAGGTAGCTAACTTCATTCCAGTGAAGACTACATATTCATCCAATGAGGTAGCACAGGTGTTCATCAGAGAGATAGTGAGACTTCACGATGTTCTAAAGAAGATTGTGTCAAACAGGGATGCAAAGTTCACTTCCAAGTTTTGGACGGAGCTATTTGCAGGCTTGGGTACAAAGTTGGCCTTCAGTACGGCTTAGCCTCTGCAGTTAGATGGACAGACATAGAGGGTCAAAAGGATCTTGTAGGATATGTTTAGGATGTACGTGATGCACCAGCAGAGGAAATGGGAGGGGTCTCTGCCATTAGTTGAGTCCGTAGACAACACTGGTTATCAAGAGTCATTGAGGATGAGCCCTTTTGAGGCATTATATGGGCGGAGTCGTAACACTCCCATCAGCAGGAGTGATCTAGTGAACAGGGTACTTTTTGGACTAGATATGTTGGCAGACATGGAGAAGGAAATGTCAGTTATAAATAAGAATCTAAAGGCATCACAAGACATACATAAGAGTTATGCGGATCAGCATGGGGTGCTCAAGGAGTTTCAAGTTGGAGGGCATGTGTATTTTCACATCAAGCCCAAGAAAATCTCTTTGAGGATTGGTTCATGTGTCAAGTTGGCACCATGGTATTGCGGGCCTTTCGAGATCCTTGAGAGGATTGGACTAGTGGAATATCAACTTGCACTGCCTCCAACAGTGAAAGTCCATGATTTTTTCCATATTTCATTACTGAAGAAGTATATAAAGGATGTTGATCATGTTATTGATTGGTCTGTATTGTAGGTGGAGCAAGAAGGAGAGTTCCAGTCAAAGCCTCATTGTTTGTTGGTTGAGGCAAAGCAGTTTTGGTTTAATGTTGGTTTATGTTTGGAATATGTTTTTCTGATGTTTTGGTATATGTATGTATATGTATATGGATGTAAATAACACCATAAGCTAAGTTATAAAGATCCAATAAGTGATATGGGGTCATGTTATTATAGTTATTATATTGTCATGTTGTCATGATTTTTTATTTTGAGAAGGTCTTTCATTGTAAATACTGTAACGAGCTAAGTTACAAAGCTCCATGGGATGTATGTTTGCTTTTTAGCAGTTTTTCTAAGGTCATGGTATGGTTTAAGACCAAGGACAATGTTCCCCAAAGGGGAGGGTTTTGTAACAACCCTGGTGGAAAAGGTCATGTAATAAAAAGTTAATAAAGGAAAAATAAGAGCACGGTTAAGGGACACTTATTCCAAGTTGAATGTTGGGAAAAGATATCCTAGTGGGCATCACTCAATGTGTGTTTTGGCTAAGGAAAATTCGAAAAGGCTAAGGCAAAGGAAAAGAGGCATTTTTGTCATTATTTATGAAAATAAAGGAAATTAGGAGAAAAGTAAGGTGAAAGGTCACAGGTTGCATGTGAGGAGGAAATTGAAGGAAAATAATGGAAAAGGAAGAAAATACATGCCTCATTAATAAAAAGGATTTTGAGGATCAGTTGGTAACATTTTGTCAGTTCAAGGTTGTATCTCTCTCATTATTCTCTCTCTCTCTCTCACTCTTGGTCACTTAGAGTTTCTTGGAGCACTCTAACTTGGGAGCAAGGAAAGAAAATAAAGAAAAGGGAAAGGAAGGAAATCAAGGATCAAGGAAATGATGGTAGGTTCAAGCAGCTTCAACAAGAATACTTGCACATAACCTTTTGCATGTGTGATTCCCTAACTAGTTTAGACATGCGTGGATTTGCATGTTGGTGTATGGTTCTCTTGCTGTCGATGGCATGGTTTTGTCAGGCTATGATAGTGGTTTTCAGGCTAGATTTTCCTTTTTCTGGATGCCATGGTATGTTGGGATGTTTATCTTAGTTTTGAGCTTTAGATTTCCAAATGGATTTCAAAATCCGGGGTAGAGGTGGTCTCAAGTTTCATTCCCAAAGGCCAAGGAATTCCTTGACCGGTTTTAGTGGGATACACGATAAAGCCTGAGGGAGAAGTCTCCATTTAGGGCCTAGTGATTCAAGTTTTGATTGTGGTAAATCTTGAGAAACTAGTCTCAGTTTAGGGCCTAGTCATCTAGGATTGGATTCTGGTAAAGCCTAAGAGACAAGGAGAAGGAAAATTCCTCAAGGATAGTGATGGATTATGGATGGCATCCCATGTTCGGTTCGATTGTGATCGGCGCATCAGTTTTGGTGTGATCATGGTTTGATTAGGGTGGAGGTGGTTTAGCCTCTGGATTCCCTTGGTTGTTTTTGTATTGGTTTTTCTATGAGATCCCACATTCATGCTTGGAATATGGCACGGGGGTGTCTGGTTGAAAGAGAGATTTGGTTCAGCCATGTCTATGGTCAGGGGGTACGTAGAAGTCCCAAACATGGTTAGATTTGACTATGATTGATAAAAGCTAAGTTATCTTACTTTTTCACGAGTTTATATGTAGATTTAATGGTTTTCATATCTCTGATATTTATGTGGTCTTATGCTAGTTATAAGCATGGTTATATGACTGGTTCATGTTATGGTTATTTCATGTATTGACTTGTAATTGTTAAATGGATGGATGCAAGACCTAATTGATGTTATATTAGTTCAATGGAGAAGGTGGTGATCCTTCTAGTTATGCTTCATAAGTTCTTTAATTCATTTATGCTCTGTCTTGTATCCTAGACCTGTAGGTTGCATTGATGCCAAGTGTTTGACAGAATGTTTGTCCCAGAAGGGGATTCTGAAGCCTAGTCCTGAGGTTGATTTTTGATTTTTTTATATTTTCATCATGTCTTTGATGGATTTTGAAGGTTATAAAAAGTTATGGGAAGAGGTTGGGATTATGAGCTAGAAAAGCGGCTCAAATCTCTAGGGACGCTAGCATACGTCTAATGAAAAGAGTCCAGACATAGGCCTATGAGATCGACTTTGGCTTCTGGACATTGTATTTCCTATACCATGAGAGCAACTAGGGGTTAAAAAGCTTAAAACATCAGTGGGACTCAGGGACAGGATGTCTGAGTTGCTGACATGTTTCTAGAGGGTGTTATTGCTGATGTGGATGGGTTTGTTTGATATGTTCCATTGGTTCCATTTCCTTAAGGTCACTAAGGAAGTTGAATTCCTTATAGTGACCTCTCTCTTCACATGTTTACCTTGGCTGGTCAGTTGCTTGGGTAGACCTGGGAGGAGGGGGTGTTATAGTGGTGTTGCTATATTAAATGATTTTCCCTTATTTTTAATGGCCTGAAATTAAACAAGAACGCAAAAAATTACAGATATAACAATAAATATAGAGATGCAGCATAAATAACACTTTATTTCATTAATATCAAAATACTGAAATATGCTTACAAATAGAATGGAAATAACCTAGCTCGGGTGATGGTAGCTTATCTTTGAGAAGAGATGTGGCATCTACATGCCTCTAAACTATGTTACAATGAGGATCAAGGGTCTATTTATTGTTGAACAACAAGGGAAAACCCTAAACAACCAAAACCCTAATCTGAGGAGATGGAACACACCCCATTGGGGTTAGTTGGGTAGCCAACTATGCATGGTCGTAACTTGGTCATATTATCTTTGTTTGCTGTGTATGATACCTTGCTAGAAAGGTCTCTTTGAGTACTAAAGGATTGTGATAGGCCCTTTCCTATGGCTATGGGCCTGCTGCGGACCTCAAAAAAATGTTGTTTAGGGGCTCAAAACTACTCTAAAAGTTCAAGATCTGAAAAACTGATAAAAATAGTCAAATCTAAAATAAACAAGGAAAAATATGAAACTAACTTGAGGTCTAGGTGAAATAGGTAGGTGGCCACCAATATCCACCTGGATTAGTCCTCCCTCCTTAAGAATCAATGGTCCCCATTATGTGTAGAGCCTTTACGAGGAGAGGAAATTTATGTTGAACCTAGTCCCTGGTGAACAACTTGCCCTGGTGAAGGAGTTGGCCTACTTTGACAACTCGATATAGTTGGATGCTCTGTTGACGAGTGTTATTGATATTTGTGTCCATGATCTGATTAGTTGTGGCTTGTTCCATGCAGTTTGGGTTCAAATCTGTTGGTGTGAGTTGTTCTGCAATGTCGGATGTGTCCAACAATGGTGGAAAGTATGGCTAATGGAAGTCTACATTGAACACTAGGTGCAGAGCAAGGAATGGTGGAATGATGAGCTCAAAGGCATTGTCTCCCACAACCTTGGTGAGAGTGTATGGCCCATATCAGAGTAGGCGAAGCTTGTGGTGGGGTCCATCGAGGCACTCCTTCTGCAAATGAAGCCAAACTTTGTCACCCACATGGAACTTGTGCGGAACTCGATGTTGATCATGGCATTTCTTGTACTTAGCATTGGCTCTATCCAATATATCATGGACCAGCTGGCGGATGTGTTGAATGCGCTCAATGAAGATTTTAGCCCTATCGACTTCATACTGGACGTGAGCAAAATCTCCCTAAGTAGCTGCAAATGGTATGGCCATATCAATGGGACATAATGGCTTAAATCCCAACCCTACCTGAAAGGGGTTATGGCCCATTGAGTTGTGTAGATCTCTGTTGTAGCTATGTTGGACATAGGGGAGGCTTTCATCCCATGTGCATGGATTCTTTGAGTTGTACATGCACAAAATGTGTACGATCATCCTATTGACGACCTTTGCTTGGCCATTAGTTTGGGGATGGAAAGGCATGGACTGAGTAAGTTTGGTATCCAACAATGTTCAGAGTTGACCAAAATGCATTCAAGAATCTATTGTCCTCATCTGAGACAATGGACTGTGGAATCCCGAAGTGTACCATACTTTCTCAAATAAGAGTTTAGAGGTGGCATTTGTTGTGATACTCTTACCTCTGCTTGGCCATTAGTTTGGGGATGGAAAGGCATGGACTGAGTAAGTTTGGTATCCAACATCGTTCAGATTTGACCAAAATGCATTCAAGAATCTGTTGTCCTCATTTGAGACAATGGATTGTGGAATCCCGAAGTGTACCATACTTTCTCAAATAAGAGTTTAGAGGTGGCATCTGTTGTGATACTCTTATTGCAGGGTGCCATAATGGCCATCTTAGAGAATCTGTCAATGACCATGAAAACATAGTATTTTTCGTGCTTAGAAGAAGGAAGGCCAGACATGTCATCTGTAACATACCCTGTAACCTCACATGAAAATGCAAGGAGTTAGATTTTTTTCTACACAAATTACCCACAGGTAATTATTCAAATCACTATTTGAGATTCCTCATTAACCATTAGATAGGATGCTCATTAGTACATAAAGTAACTTTAGTAGAGGAATATTAAGTTTCATAACCATTAACAACCACTCTTGTAGTATATTAACATAAACTACATGATGTAACCTTTCATCCATTTCATGATTTCTTTAACCACATACTTGCCATTATCAACATCACATTATGCAAGGAATCAACATCACCAAACTGATAAAACAAGCAATCACATCATTAAACACCGATATATCCTAGAAACCTCGTAGGGTGAAAACCAACAAACGTTTTATTTTATTATTAAATGATTGTGAGGGTGTTCACCCCCCACTCAATGGCTTATAAGGGATTCCATCCCTTAACCATTGTAACAAAATATTACAATGAAATATCATTAAAATACAACACACCTAGCTAAAATCTATTGCAATGATCATGAAACCATTTACCCACAAATGACCACTCTTGATATGCTTGTGGCATGATTGTTCCATCAGTGGACCATCCTGCAGCTCGTACTCATCAACATGGACCATTAGTTCTTATCTGCCACAATGATAAACATAATTTGTCTTTGGCACAAATCACCATCATTTCCTGTCATTGTTGTCGTCAACAACCTTTGTTAACATGATTAGCTAAAATATTAATGAATCAATAATCAGTTTTTAAAAGTGATCTTTTAAAATATATTCATGTGCATATATGAGATGTAAATATAATATCACAACATGATTATTATCGTTCTCACACCCGCACACGTTCATATCCAAAGGATACCACTGTAACCATTCATTCCGTTTAAAGGATACTAGTAATTTATCTTCATTTTTCGTGCATGTAATTAGATAAAAAAAAATTTAAAGAGAGCTAACCCCTTATCTTCTTCTTTGTGCATGTAACTAAGTAATCTTTCCAATACAATAGATATTATTATAATACATAAAAATACATGCCTCTTCTAAGGGAAGACTAACATGATAGACATCATTGTCGTGCAAGCAAATGCAAGTCCTTTTTCAAAAAGCATATTTTCCAAGATAGAGATACTTACAAAATCTATTGTATGCACAAATACATGTGTTGCGCTAAAACAAAACTATTGCGTTATCCATTATTTCTTGCATGTGGATATATGTATCTCACAAAGGAAAGCTAGTGCATTTATTGCAAGTAATTACTTGTTTTACTTTCCAAGATCTAACATAATGCTTATTCTTTTCTGTACACAAATCCATGTTTCTCTTGAAAAGATCTAACAAGATAGCTCTACAATCCATGAAAATATTTCACCGTTAGCCTCTTTAATCTATATTCACTTCCAAGAAAAGAACTTGGATTTGTTATTATTTCATACACTAGTATGAAATCCCTTTTAAGAAAAGAGAAAGCACCCTATCTTTTCTTACACAAAAAGAATATGAAATGTTATATATAGACAAACAAGGTTGCTTATCTTTTAATGACACAAGTATATAATAACAATATTTATCTATATGTAGTAATATATTTTCTTTACTAAGAAAAATATATAATAACAATATTCATCTACATGTAGTAATATATTTTCTTTACCAAGGAAAATATATAATAACAATCTTTATCTACATGCAGTATTATGTTTTCTTTACCAAGAAAAATGTATAATCACAATATTTATCTACATGCAGTAATATATTTTCTCTACCAAGAAATATGTACAATCATATCTTTATCTACATGTAGTAATATATTTTCTTTTTTACTGCACACACACACACACACACACACACACACACACACATATATATATCTTTTCGGAAATCTATCATAATTTCTTAATATTTCCATGCAATAATGACATATATAACTAAATGCAACAACATGATATTTTCCCACAAATCTAAAAAACAACTTATTCTTCTCAATAAAGAAGGCAATTACTTATCTCTAGTTAAAATATATCTAGATAATATTTTGTAGACCAGAGAAAATCACCCTGCCTTTCAGTAGTCCATGATTATGATTGGCAGCTCTTTCTTGACCCATATGACTAAGGCCAGTGAAGAGTATCAAGGAAAAAGGGTAAATATTAATGGTGCCATTCTCCAATTTGGGTCCTTACCACCATCCCTTGTCAAACTTTATTGTGGTGTCTCCACTGCATCCATTTTCTCAACCAAAGAATAATCGTTGTAAATGAAATTTGATCCAACATTTCGCCAACTGTAAACTGAAAGGAGTATGGATAAGGTGAATTAGCATGAAATCGACCCAAAAAACTAGCCCTTCACCACACTGAATCGTGCTACTAATATGAGAAATAAATCTATGTCCAAATGCATAGATACGACCAAGCCTGAGCCTCTCTAAAACACATGCACAAACCTACAACCAAAAATAGACCTCCATCCACTCAAAGGAAAAAAAATCAAACCATTCCACCTGCTCTCAATCATTTTCTTGGAACCGATAATGTTAGTTACAAGTCGTTCCATAACTACTTCTTGATTCCATACGTCAACACGTTAAATAATAATATTATGTAATTACATGAGTTTCGATAGGGATATTACATCATCCATGGATATGGATTCCCAAGGTTGACTAGGAGTAGGAAGAGGAGTATATAGGCCTTTCTTCTTGATGATTGGTTTGGCAATGGCGTAGGCAGTGCAGGATTTAATGTAACTCCCAACATCCTCACGAAGGTTCGACTAATAAAAATACCTCTACAACACTGTCGTTATTTTCTCTACCCTGAAATGTCAAGAAACCCAACCGTACTATGCCTCCCAAATCATCTTGGCACATTCACTTCACGACGGATTCACTCAGTGAGCCTCTGACATATTACGTGCGTTCGTGGCATATTAAACAATACCCTAATTTAACTACATATTGGAAAATCCCTCTCAAAATCACATTATTTAACCCCCTACCAATATGAACCCAATACAAATTCCCAATTTAAAAAACCCCTACTTTCACTAGTATTGTAGATATCCGTTTTTTCATTAACATTTTTTATACCCCTTTATATTTTTCCACTAAATTTAAGCTCCATTTTTATATTTTCCAATATAAAAACCCTTTACCCCCTATGTATCCCCCAATATATTATGTAATTTTTTCTCAATATATATCCCCCAATATGAACCCACGTGGTATGATTTTGCTCCCCTAGTGAAACCCCGATGGCTCACTTGTAGGAACAGAAATGTGTCCCAGGTGCATTATAGCGCATCCTAGAGGTGAAAATTTGGAAGTTTCTTACCTTCCAGGAGTGTCTGGTATGTGTTGCCGAATTCTAGATTGCTCTGGTAAGGATGTGGCCACCCCAAAGTCTTGTGCCACTAGTGTCGAGCACAGTGATCAACGCCATGATTGGTGGTTAACTGAGATAGTCTACAACATTATTGATGCTGCACTTCTTATACTTAAGGTTCAGATGGAATTGTTGCAAGTATGTGGACCATTTCTGATGGTGATCATTTTGCAACTTCTCTCGTGTCTGTATGAACTGCACAGGACAGTGGTCTGTGTGGATGATTGTTTCCTTCCCCATAATGTAATTCTTTCATTGATGATAGGCCTACACATTGGAATACATTTCTTCGTCGTAAGTGGGATAATTTTGGATTATATCTAAAAGTATCTCACTGTGGTAAGCCACTGGATGCCCCAGTTGAGTAAGAACTACACCATTAGCATAGTCAGAGGCGTATGTCTTAATCTCAAATTGTTGCTACAGGTCTGGTAATGTGAGCACTAGTGCAGAGCATAGGCGATGCTTTAACTTGGAAAATTCCTTTTGTTGGGTTTAATAGAAAAAAACTTTTCATTCGCTTCGCCCTTGGTGACTTGACTTAAAGGCAAAGTGATATGAGAGAACCCCAACATGAACCTTCAGTAGAAATTGGCAAGACCCAGAAATCTGCGGAACTCTGTTAGAGTGATTGGGGTTGGGAAATCTTGAATGACTTGTATCTTGGTTGGGTCCACATGCACACCCCACTCGTCAATGATGTACACTACATATTGTACCTGGTTCATGCCAAAAGTTCATTTCTCCAAATTAGCACACAACTTGGGTTGTCGCAGGGTTTGAATGACTTGTCGAATATGGTGGAGGTTCTCTTCCCAACTCTAGTTGAAGATCAAGATATCATCTAAATACACCACCATGAATGCATTGGTGAAGGGTTGCAAGATGGTGTCCATGATTCTCATGAAGGTTGTGGGGGCATTTGTCAACCCGAAAGGCATGACCAAACATTCAAAAATGCCATCCTTGGATTTGAAGGCAGTCTTACACACATCGGAGGGTTCAATACGCACCTGGTGATAAGCAGAATTCAAGTCAATCTTGTTGAAATATTTGCCTCCCCTTGAGCTGGTCCAAAAGGTTGTCAATCTGTGGGATTGGGTACCTACTCTGGATATTGATCTTGTTTAGGGCTTGATAGAAATATAGAGTCTCTAGGTCCCATCCTTCTTTTGTACCAATACAATCAGGCTCCCACAAGGTGATAAGCTTGGCCTGATGTTCCCTTTCTGCAACAACTCCTTAATTTTCCTCTTGATCTCATCGTTCTCCAAAACAGAGTGTTGATAGATTGGTCCATTGGGTAGCAGTGTGCCCAAGGCCAAATCAATGGAGTGCTTGACCTGACAATGCAGGGGTACCCCTATAGGTGAGGCGAAAATGTCCTTATACTTCTCCACAACCTTTTCCATCTGTTAATGTTGTGCGGAGGAGAAATGTCTCAAATTTGTGGCCACAACCTTCTTCTTGCCTAGAAGGCGAATCATAAGGAAAATAAAATTCTTTGTTTGGTAAATGATCTTACTGCATTGCTTTCAAGTGATCAAAGAGATAGCGACAGGCGGGGCTACCTCCAGTACCTTGCACAACTTATTGACCAAAGTAATAAGCATAGATCGAGGTCTAGACTCATATACAACATGCTTCCACAGGTATGGTTTTCCTAATAATACATCACAAACTTTAAGACAATAAACATCACACAATACCTCATCCATGAAGGGCTTGATGCTATAGGGAAAGTTGTACTACTCGCTGATGCAAAGATCACGTCCCTGATGAAGCCACCTGATAGTGTACACTGCAGATATGCTTTCATTAGTAGGCCCAACCTCTTCACAAAATTTGCTAAAATGAGGTTCTTTTGGCTTCTGCTATCGACAATGAATTGTAGCAAAGAACCCTTCACTCACAACTATGAGTAGAAGAGGAGTTTCCCCTCCTCAAGATCTTAAGGCTCATTCTTCTAGATCTTGGTAGTGGCCACAGTGACACTAGGTTCTGCGTCGATGACATGCTTCCCTTTCTCATTCCACTTTTCAGGTTCTGACTCATATTCGGAACATGCATCTGAGTTGGAAGCCTTTAACTCGACCACCAGTGACTGCTTGGCCCGACACTCACTTGTGTTGTGAGTGGAACTCTTATAGAACTCACACCATTTTCCCATGTCCTTCTTTGACTTTGAGGTGTTTTTTTTTGTTTGCAGCTTCGAAAGGTTGTCCTGGGTCACCCTGCCTTGGCTTTGGCCTTTGCTCCATGGTTTGGGGGTGCATTTTCCTTACTTCGGATTTGTAGATCCAAAGTCTGGCTTCTTCTGTTTAAACTTCTTCTCAATCTTGACAGGGTATCGGTATGTCGTGGCGAGCGAGGAGATGTCCATGAACTCCATCTTGTCTGAGATATACTTTTTCAAGCAGCCATGGTACTTGAGTACCAAATGCCACTTAGAATCCTTGATACCCAATTTTGTGTAGAGGGTATGAAAAGCTGTTAAGAAACTGGCTCACAAAAAGATAGAAAAGAGAGATCAATGCATTCCAAATAAGCCTCTTCGAGGGGGAAACCTCCTTTACATTACACAAGTGAATAATTCTTGGATGATACAAATGATAATACCTCCTTTCTATATATAGGAGTCTAAGGGTTCATAACATAATCAGAGCCGACATAATAATAATAATGTAAGGGCACAATAATAACAATAGTGGGCTTCTATGGGGCACACTAATAACAATATGGGGACTACATGGGAACAAAAATATAATAAGCGGGTACACTAATAACAATAAGGGGTTACACTAGTAGTATAGGGACCTAACAAAATCATTTGTGAACTCTGACACATCTTGGTCCCTTCCCTGTTGTAGCGTGGTCCACTTTATGTATTTATCTTCATAGCTCCCAATAGGGTAATATTTTTCCTTGATGGTGTCTCGGAAAGAATCCCAAGTGGGTGCAACTAAAAACAGTGAAGATTTCCTCTCGTCCTTTTGTTCAAAGTAGGTTTCCCACTAGTCCTTGATGTGGGCTGACTTGATAATTGAAAAAGTAATATTTTCCCGATTGGAAAACTCATGAACTAAAAAATATCCTCCTAATAGATTCAAGCATTTATCTACGACATTTGCATCTATCTGGCCCTCAAATATGGGAATGTCGAAGTTAACTTATACCTTAAAAGGAGTGGTGCCTTGAGAGTGGCTACTGGATGAAGATGTGTCACATGCGGGTAGTCGTCAAAGGATCAGGGAAAAGTTATCCATCATCACGTTCCTTTGTCGCTCGAGGGCTTCCTCGAGCAATATTTCGATAGGATCTCCTAGCCCCTCATCTTTCTTTTCTTCCAACATAGGAGGTCATTGGGGTTTGCGAGGCTAATCTTGCAAACGTTCAACCAGATCAAGCCCTCAATCCTTATACCTGGACCTCATTGGGGACATGCAAAAGAAAAACTTTGAAAGAGAAGACTGCTTTGGTACCACTGATACAAACTTAAACAAGAACACAACAAATTATAAATATAACCATAAATACAGAGACGCAGCAGAAATAACACTTTATTTCATTAATATCAGAATACTAAAATATGCTTACAAAAAGAATGGGAATAACCTAGCTCAGGCGATGGTAGCTTATCTATGAGAAGATATGTGGTGGCTACATGCCTTTGAATTGTGTTACAATGAGGCTCAAGGGCATATTTATTACTTAACAACAAGGTAAAACCCTAACCCCAGGAGATGGAACGCTAAGAGTTTGTGGGCCCCGTTGGGGTTAGTTGGGCAACCAACTTCCTAGGGTAGTAACTTAGTCATATTATCTTCGTTTGGCGCATACGATACCTTGTTGAAATGGTCTCTCTAAGTACTATAGGATTTGAGCCAAGCCCCCATTTTTGTTTATGTGCCTGCTACGGACCTCAAAAAAATGTCATTTAGGGGGTCAAAATTGCTACGGAAGTTCAGGACCGGAAGTATTGCTAAAAATAGTAAATGCTGAAATAAATAAGGAAATAGATGAAACTAACTGGAATTCTAGGTGGAATAGGTAGGTGGGCACCAATATCCACATGGATGATTTAATGAGTTATTTAAGCTAGACATTTCATTTTCTAATGTCAGTATAAGATCTTGTAACACTAGTCAAAATCTAGTAACCCAAATCATTAGTTTTTATATATATGCACCCCCAAGGTGATATATGCCACATTATTTTCATTTCTAGGTGGCTCAAAATGGATTACTGTTGATTTGATTGCTCCTTGGTTAGACAAGGAAGGTACCAACTCACGGTCAATGCTCAATTCAAACATAGAGTGACAATGCATACAACACAACAAAAGTATAATAGTTAATAAATTTCAAAGTTCTGGAAAGTGGCATGGATATTTTCATTCATGCCATGTCATGCAAATATCCTATTCCAACATATAGGTAGTTACCCATTTCAACAAAATTTGTATATGTTAATGGAATTACTCCCTACTCTATTTTTGGAATGTAAATCGTTAAAAAGACTTCATATCCTCATGAGTTATTGATGGTTCAATACAGCCTCCCATATATTATATAACATCTATAAAACATGAAGGTTGAAGATTGATGCTTGTAATATTAAATGATTGATCAAGAAAGCAATCAATTTGTGTATTGAATTTTTTTCAAATGGTCCAATTTGAAGGCCATATGTTGTGTATATTGTAGTTTGATGACAAAGTATATGTGGATCCATATTGATTATATGCAGATTGTCTTTATAATTGTAATGTGAACTTGTGCATTCCTATTTTAACATAAATGATGCTATTATGAGTTTTATTTCATAGAAAAGTACTTATACTATATCTTTCCTTTGTAGCGCAAGTCAGTATGTAGCCCCCCCTACCTGGTTTGCGCTAAAAATTCATTTATTTCGTAGTTAAATTAGCTAATTAGATATACTTTTAGTTCTATTTTTATTCTGTAGATTGATGTTTTAAACCACTGTCATTTTAATTCTTCAACTTTCATATGTCCTTCATTGCAAAAGTGTGGATTCCCTATAGAGGTTAGGCACTGAAGGTTGAATAATGAACATGATTTTAAGGAATTGAAAAAATATTTGATGCCTTTAATGCAAAATAAAATAATGTGATCAAATGTCATAAAATGCTCATGTAAACATAATCCTAGTGATCCAATAAAATTGTAGCATTTTACTTTCTTCTTGATTGAATTTTATGTTTTAAGTGAAAAGTGTAGATTCCCCTACAGACATTAGGCACTAAATGTTGAAGCACGAAAGTGTTTCTTAAGGAATCATAGAACCATTTAATGCCTCTAATTCCAAACAAAGGACTATGACTGGAGTTCACAAAGTGTTGGTGAAAACAAAAGCTAAGTGATTGAGAAAGTAGCCATTTAATTTTCATTCTAATAGAATTTTGTTGCCAGTGCATCTCTTAGAGCATGAGATTGTAAAATTTCTTCCATAGCTTGAGAATCATTTATGTGCTAGTTTGACACTTACAATGTTGGTGTCTATAAATTTATGACCACATATTAACAACTGAATGGAACTGAATTTAAGTAATTAAATTTCCTCATAACAACTGTCTCAAACTAAAGGAGGTCATATTCAATCAATTTTGAGTAACCTCCTCAAATCAAAAGAGGTTTACTATAATTTAAGGCTCCTCAAATTTCATGTGGATAAACTATTGGAAATCTAGGAACCCTCTCCAAATTTAAGAATAAGAGGTAACATAAAATCTATTTTAAATAACCTTCCCAAACTAATGCAGGTTGTATAGAATTAATTTTGAACAACCCAAGGTTCCTCAGATTTTATGTGGATAAACTTTTGAAAATCTAGGAACACCTTCAAAATTAAGGATAAAATCTTAATAGGAGTTATATCATTGATAATAAACACATTTTAATTTTAAAAAGTTACAAAAGGACTCATATCTCATCAAATTTAAGCATTCTTAAATTTGAAGAAGGTTTTTGTAGTATACCCAAGGTATATTATAAAAAAAATATTATGATAATACAGTGAATAAATATCATGTAATAATTGTTCTATAACTAATCAATATTACATATTAAATATTTTATTACAAAATAATTGTCATATGATTATTTTCACATAATACTTATTTATTACATTATGATCATAAATATAATAAAGCATCTTAATTATATTACATTTAATTTATATAATAAAAAAATAGTTAATGGTTAAGGACATGTATTTTTTTTAGAAATTCAAAAGTTCAAATCTAAAAGGAGTTTTCCCATATTCAAATTTCTTTTAGAGTAGAGTGAAAATGATTGAAATATTTTATTGATAATCTATTTTTTCCCATATTCAAATTTATTTTAGAGTAGAGAGAAAATGATTGAAATATTTTATTTATAATCCAATTTTTGTTTATTATTGATAATTTTTAAATGTCACATATTAATTTTATATTAAGAATTTAATGAATTGCACAACTATTTTTTATAATTCTTATTATGAATTCTGGTTAGGAAATAATTGTTTTTTTTTACTTTTAGGATATATATATATATATATTAATATTTTTACAAGTATAAAAATTATAAATTTTCCACACTCAAAACTTGGAATATATTAATTTTCTATACATTTAATTATTTATTTGTAAATTGATATAAAAATTTTATTTTTTATATTAACATTTAAATATTTTATCTATGTTTGAGAGTGAGAGTAAAACATATTTACGACGGACGGAGCGACGGGGTAGCTTGGAGAAAACACAATGGACTAGGGTTTCGAGCTGCGGAGGGAGTTTTCCCCTATGAAGGGAAGCCCAGGAGGGAGATCTCCTCCCTCCTACAAGGAGGTGGTGGCCAACAAGGGCAAGAAGCCCACAGAAAAATTCAGAATGGTCTCGGGAGAAGGAACGAGCAACTGGGAAAAGGAGGAAGGAGCTGCAAAAATAAATAAGAATTGCAGCGCTAAAGACAAGGAGGAAGATGACAAACAACAGGGAACAAAAGAGAAAAAGAAAAAGGGACCTTGTAAACCCAAAGATTACATAACTCTCAGAGTGGTTTTAAACAATCCAGCTTTGCAAGTGCACAGGGAGCACATGCAAACCTATGCAATCATCTGCAAATTAATGGGACTATGGCCCACAGAAAAAAGATTTACAGACTTGGATCAAATACCACTGGAAACCTAAAGGAAGCATTGAGCTACACCTTGGGTCAAAGGGTTTCTTTACCGTGGTGTTCACTAGTCTTGAAGATAAGGACAGAGTGTTCGAAGGAGGGCCCTACTTCTATGCTGCAATAGGCCTCTATATGAGGCCATGGAAGATGAACTTTGACTCGGAATGAGAAACGTTCACTTCAGTCCCGGTCTGGGTAAGACTCTATTCTCTACCTCTGGATTACTGGCAACCTGAATCGTTTGCAGCCATAGGCAATAAAATAGGCAGGTTTGTCAAAGCTTCAAAAGCCACTAGAAGGGGAAAATACACTTCCTTTGCCAGGATATGTGTGGAAATGGATCTATCAGGAGCTCTTCCGGATGAAGTTATATTGGAATTTTTTGATGAAGAATGGATTCAAACGGTGGATTACGAGCATATCCCGTTTAGATGTCATAGATGCCATGAATATGGCCATCTTCTTAGGGACTGCCCTCTAGGCAAAACAGAGAATAAGAGCAAACCTACTGCTTCGAAAGACCCGGACAACGTTCACAAGGTGGTACATAAAGGAAAAGGTAGCAAAAGGGGGCAAAAACATCAGCAAAAGGAGGGACGACAAGCGAGGTAGAACCAGTTCCAAGTTTTGGAAGAGGAATAAGAAAGAACAACAGAATATCAAGCAATTGCAGGAAGTATGGGAGAGAAGGAAGAAGGTGAAAATCGAAACCATACACAGGAAAAATGATAAGCAGACATGGATCAGGTTGAGTGATACAGAACCAGAGATGGACCAAGATATGAATCAGAGTGAGATGGAACTGGAGCAAACTGAGCTACAGGAGGTCCTGGAACGAGAGCACATGGATCTGGAAGGATTCTTAATACAAGGTACTTCTGGTGGGGTAGAATCATTACCTCAGGAGGAGCACATTGAAATCCAACAATTATATTTATGGAAAACTTAGGAAAAAGGTCTAGAGGGGACTAATACTAGAAGTAGGCTGAGTAGTGAAGGAGTGAAAACATTAAAATCTACTCCAGGTTTAGCACCCAGAAATCCAGGAAAAAAGAGAGGCAGGAAAAAACCGAACGAATTACTGATGGAGTGTGGGAAGCTCATGGTAGATTCAGGTAAGATGAAAGACTTTACCAATTACTCCTTCAAAAACATTTAATCATGAAGTTTATTTCTTGGAATATTAGGGGTCTAGGCAGTAAAAGAAAATAGAGATTGCTTAGCAATAGAATGAAACAGGCGGCTCCAGATATGATTTTTATCCAGGAAACAAAATGCTCCATTCAAAAGTTAAGGCAACTACACAGCAAATGGCTCAGTAGTTTTGAATATCTAGAAGTTAAACCTGCGAATGCGGCAGGAGGTATTCTCACTCTTTGGAACCCACAAAGAATTGAAATAATTGATGCAGAGGCTGGTAGGAACTATCTATCGGTAGTAATTCAACCTGTAGGAGACAGGAGTAATTATCTAGTAACAAATGTGTATGGACCTCAAAGGATAGATGAGAAACTCAGGCTAACAGAGTCCCTCGGAGATCTCAGGGAAAGACATGCTGAAATACCCTGGATCTTGGGAGGGGATTTCAATATGATAAAGTCACTTTTGGAAAAGAAAGGAGGAACTAGAGCACTTAGTAAAGATTCTTTAGCATTTCAAATCTTTTCAGAGAATATGAAACTAGTGGATGTGGAAACCAACAATGGCCTCTTCACTTGGAATAATAAGAGAGGTGGGGAGTCTCAGGTAGCATCCAAGTTAGATAGATTCATTATCTCTGAGGATCTAATGCTATTAGATAAGGAAATAGCAGCAAGTTTTCTTCCCGTTGGAGGCTCAGACCATTTGCCAATTCAAATGGAGATTCAAGGCATGGGTACCCCCTGAAACAGACCTTTCAGATTTGAAAACATTTGGCTCTCACACCTTGATTTCATCAGTAATATTGGAAAATGGTGGGAAGAAGATCTTCAGATTCAGGGTACTAGAATGTTCATGCTTCATAAAATATTAAAGCACATTAAAATGAGGCTCAAGGAATGGAACAAGAAAGAGTTTGAAAATATCTTTGTGGAAAAGAAATTAGTCGAAATCAAAATGCAGATACTCAATCAAGATATGATCATGAAAGTCTTTGATAATGATAAAAATGATCTAGTGGAGAAACATCACCAAGACTGGGAAAACTTGTGTAAACAAGAGGAAATATTCTAGAGACAAAAATCTAGAGTCCAATGGCTGAAAGAAGGGGAGCGTAACACAAATTTTTTTCACAGATCCACCATGGTGAACAGAGCACACAACATAATTTCTACAATAAGAAAGGAGGATGGACAACTCCTTAAAACCCATGAGGAGATAGAGGTGGAGCTTGTTCAACACTTCCAAGAAATTGCCAAGGAAAGTAAACCAAAGAGAGATCACCATATCAAGGACTTAATAAATAAAATACCCAAGTTGATGTCCAGAGAGGACAATTTCAACCTCAATAGACCAGCGAATGAAGAGGAGGTTAGTGAAATTCTCAAAGAAATGCAGAATGACAAAGCTCTAGGCCCAGATGGCTTCAATGTTGGTTTATTTAGAGCTTGCTGGAACATTGTTAAAATGGACATTTTGAATGTGGTGGAGGACTCTAGGACAAACAGAACTATCTTGAAAGTTCTCAACACCTCATTCATCTCCCTGATCCCTAAACAGGAAAATGCTCAAACACCAGACATATATAGACCAATAGCACTCTGCAATGTGGTATACAAGATAATATCCAAGGTTGTGGCCAACAGACTTAAACCTCTGTTGCCTGCTCTGATTTCGGGGGAACAATCAAGATATGTTGAAGGCACACAAATTCTAGATAATATTATACAAGGTCATGAGGTGGTTTATTCTTTAACCAACACAAGGAGAGCGGGTATGATCCTGCAACTGGATATAGCTAAAGCATATGACAAAGTAAACTGGTCCTATATTAGACAAGTGTTAAAGGCGTTTAGTTTTTATCACAACTAGATCAGATGGGTAATGACCTTGGTAACCTCCTCTAGCTTTTCAATTTTGGTTAATGGCTCTCCTTCTGAGATTTTTCTTCCTTCAAGAGGGCTGAGGTAGGGGGACCTGCTTTCTCCCTTCCTATTCATACTTATGATGGAAGGTCTTGGCCAGTCTATCAAGCATTCCAGTGTCACAGGAAAAATTCAAGGTCTTCCATTGAAGGAGGATGGTCAGGCTTTGACTCATCAACAATTTGTTGATGACACCATGTTACAAGGTATCCCTACTGCCAAAGAAGCACGAGCATATAAACCAATTTTGTATGATTTTGCCTTGGCTTTAGGTATGGAAGTTAACCTCTCCAAATAAAAAATTTTCTTCTTTAATACTCATATTGCTATTCAAAGAAATATCTCTAGAATTCTTGGCATTCAGAGGGACTCCCTCCCCTCAAAGTATTTAGGAATTCCCCGCAAGGCAAAGCCCCTGCACAAAAGCATTTGGGAACCGTTGATCAACAAAATGCGGGTTAAAGTCAAAAGTTGGACAAGCAGATCCTTAAACCTGGCAGGTAGACTCGTGTTGACAAAGGCGGTGCTCCAATCAATTCCAGTTTTCATGATGTCAGCACTTCCAGCCCCTTTGGGAGCTCTACAACAATTCAAAAATATCCAAAGAGACTTTCTCTGGGGTAGGGAGGATGCAAGAAAGAAGTGGCCCTTAGTCTCTTGGTAGAAAATTTGTAAACCCAAAAATCATGGGGCTCTTGGCCTAGATAACTAGGAGATCCTAAGTAAGGTCCTAGGAGCCAAACTCTGGTGGAGGTGGGTCAAAAATCCCAAAGCTCAATGGGCAAGTATATGGAAAGAAAAATACGCTAACTCCTGGAACCACTCTGATCTCATAAGGATGTCTGGTAACATTAAAGGCTATGCCATCTGGAATAAAGCCAGGGGGAACAAAGGCCTCGTTCAAAAAAATAGCTTTTAGGAAATTAGAGGAGACCTCGCTCTTTTCTGGGAGGACAAATGGCAACAAGAACCGAAACTGTTAAGGGAGGAATTTTGGAACCTTAAGAAGGAAACGGACACCCAAGGTCTGACTAGAGCGAAGGATTTTTGGGATGATTCACACAACAAAGGGAAATGGAGGACTTGGAAGGAGATAGACTACAGGAATGATAGATTGCAGGAAACTAAAGTTAAAGCTCTTGGACAAATTTTGGAACAACGTATGATCTTGGCAGTTGATGGGCAAGACCAACTCAGATGGGGAAATAATAGTAAAGGTATTTTCAACATTAAGGAAGCAAAAAATATCCTCCTTGAGCTGGTAACCCAGGTTCTGAATAGGATTTGGCTAAACCTCTAGAGACATCAGGGCTGGATAAAGATCAAACTCTTCATGTGGTTGGTTCTGCAAAGGAAAATCTTGACTTGGGACAACATTCGAAAGAGGGGAATAGTTGGTCCTTCTATATGCCAGCTCTGTAAGGCCCAAGAGGAGATTATGGAACACCTTCTCAATAGCTATAATTTCACTTCCAGACTATGGAATGCTTCTGCCAATATCTTTCAACAATCTAACAGGGATAAAGAGAGTATTATCAACACCCTCACTAGATGGAGGAGAAATTTCTTAGATAATGAAGTTCTCAACTTAGCCTAGGCTCTCATGCCAAGTTTTATTATTTGGAACATTTGGAAAGAAAGGAACAAAAGGATTTTTAAAACTGAAAAGAATCCCACTTCTCACCTATTTGATCATATTTTAAAGTAGATCAAGGAAATGGTCAACTCAATAGTCAAAAATCTTCCTAAAAATCCCCCCACAAGGGAAGACTTGAGAACTCTTAGGCTGTTAGGTCTACAGGGGATCACCCCTATTAGCCAGTTCAGAAGTGTAAGAAAAAGGGAGTCTGAAAAAGAATACTGGCAACCTCCTCCTAGTTGAAATTCAACATAGATGGAGCCTCCAAAGGCAACCCTGAAACAACGGGCTTTGGGGGAGCTCTTCGGGATGAAGCAGGTAATATCCTCTCTCTGTTTCATTATCATTTAGGAAGAGCAACCAATAACATGGTGGAATTAATGGTGATGGAGCAATGCTTAGATTTGTTGAAGCGGGGTAACTACTACAATGTGATCATAGAAGCTGACTCAAAGCTAGTTATTAACTCGGTTATAAGAATCAACTATGGTTCTGAGATGGAGAAAGTATCTCAGCACTGGAAGTTAATCCGGGTGTTCCAAAGAATTCAGAGTCACTTGTAGGGGCTTTTCTTTGTTCGGTTCAACCATGTACGCAGGAAGGCTAATACGCTGGCGGATTTCTTAGCCAACCAAGGGGTCAGCTGCAAGGAAACCAAAGTGGAGACAGAATGGCGAGTTATGCCATTGGACAACCTGAAAACTCTTTGTCACAAACTTGCGGAAGAGGACAAAGAAGCATTTCAGGTTTCTATTGAATAAGGAAGATTTCAATGGGATATCCTCTGTTGAATCTACCTTCTTTAAGCAATCAGGTAGATGGAATCAATTAGAGGTAGGCTTCATATGCTCCGACATCACCAGTCTCTGGTTTCACCAGCTCAAGCCAGGCAACTAGCTTTGATCCTTCAAGATTCAATTCAAATCCCAGCTGTAGGCACTTTACCCTCGATAAGGCGGAGTGGATCAGCGTGCACAACTATCCTATGGCCTTGAATGGGGCTCAAAATACTAGAAATTGATATTGTCACCATGGTTCTGCCAGGAGAAAGGAGAAACCGCGTCCCAAGTGGTGTAAGAGTAACCACACTGCTTTCGATCGCACGGTGTCTTTTGGCAAGCGAGAGCGATCCCAAACATCTGACAACATGTGGAGGAGAGAGGAGGAGCGAAACTGCCCTCATCGCGTAGTAAAACCCGGGCATGTTCGTGGTGCGAATTAGGGCTCGTCCGTCGATCGACGTGGTGTTGATCAACGGTCTGATTGGACCGAGCATTTCGGTTGAGGTGGAGCATTGTCCTATGTACGACTAGCTGAAAAAAGTCAATTTTTTGCCAATGTGTAACCCCAGATTATGGGGTAGAGAGATAGGTTTTTGTGTTGTCGAATGTAATTATAGTTTTGTGGGAACGGGGAGAACAAGTCAGCGTGTCTCCGAAAATCTTTTCTCTCTTCCACTGTTGGGTCCTTCGGTGACTGGGATAGTCACGGATTTTAGGTTGGTGGTAGGGTCTTGAGGAAAGCCTTGG